>VXAD01001115.1:454486-478198 GCA_013399195.1 Dicrurus megarhynchus
TTTTTTTCCCTGCAAGAGGGGCAATGTCTTCCTTCTAGTTTTTCTTTGAAGTTTGTTAAGGCATTAGGCGGTCATCTTGTCTTATTTTGAGTGCTTTTCAAAAAGAAGCCTGTCTCTGTGGGACATCCCATGGTGTCAGCTTTTCCTGACTTATGGCTTGGATGGATTCCAGAATAGTGAATCTAGCACTTCAGCTCTTGCAACAAAACTCAGAGACTAAGCAAAAGAGAATTTACGTGATTTAGGAACAAAACCTCAACAATTTTCTACCTAGTTCAGCCATACAAAATACAAATAATTATGAATATTTTCTAATGTTTTTAAATTAGTTTTTGACCATCATTTGCATTTCTTTCAGGCTCTTCTAGTATGGCACATTCTTCGGGTGTACGGCAAGTGATGTTTCTGATGGGAAATTAATTTAAACATGCCAGGTTGGATGGGGCTTTGAGCAGCCTGGAGTAGTGGAATGGTCCCTGACCATGGCAGGGAGCTTGGAACTGGATGATCCCTTCCAACCCAAATCATTTTATGATTCTACAATATTAACTTCTAAATGATTTTACCAATATCCTCATGAACTGGCAGTGTCTCCTCTCCCAGTATGGACAAGACAAAGTTATCTGCTCATACAGATTTTGTTTGCAGTATCCCTGGAGCCCCTGTTTATTATTCTGGTGCAGATGTGTGCACAGAGCCTAGGAGAGCTTGAGCTGTCTGTGCTCACCGGGGCTTGTTGTATACAACCGACCTCATGGACCTTGTGATATAAAACTCCTGAAAATGATTCAGTGCCACTGCTGGTGGCTGGACTCCGCAAGGACACTTCTGCCTTGCACCTTCTTCCAGACAGTGCTGCAGCCTGGCATTTGGGAGGCAGACACTTCAGGATCCTTCCTAATTTAAGCAGTCATACCTACACTGACGGGACAGCTCTGTTCTGTGAGGATTTCTCAATGTATTTAACTAAAACAAGTATCTAGAGTGATGACCCGCCCTTAAGGGGAAGGAAGCACATAAGAATTTCTTAAGAAAAATACATTCTTTAACACTGTACACCATGCTTCAAATATAACATAGGGTCTGCTAAAATGTTCCCATTCCTTCTTAAGTGGATAGGTTGCCAGTCTTCACATCATGTTTTATGATGGTGAGATCCCACCTGTCTGTGTTAGTGATGATTTGGGACCAGGGTAAATCAACAGTAGGAAATGTTACATTATTGACTCCTTTTTAGGGTGACAAGCCACAGTTCAAAATGTTTTTCATAGCATCTTATGCCCTGTGTTTGATTGTGGACCCTTATGCAAGAATTATGCTAACATCAAAAACTAGTACAAGTCATCTTGATTACATAAATGCTTTGCTGTGGCTGAAACAGATATCACAGTGTGAAATACACTGACCTGGTGTGCATTTTAGGTTGCTGGACAAGAGATCAGCTTGGAGTTTCTTTTGTACTGTCAGCAGTTGGATGGTTTTAAAAGACTGTGTACTCCTGTGACAAATAGTATCTCTGCGGATTCTGAACACCCAGGGATTCATTCTCCTTTACATGAAACACTTTACACCACATGAGCAGTGTAAGTAGGCACATTTGCATTCGCTGTACAAGGTCTGCTTGTAAGATGAAAATTCTGCAGCAAGATATCCCTGTCTAATGAGTAATCCTTGCTTCCAAAGGCCATTTGGTGAGACTGCTCTAACCTTCAGCCTTCAAATACAGGACACACAACCTGCTTTTGGCTACCTTTCCCCCCCCCACCCCCGTTATATCCCTGCTTCATATGCCCTCAGACATTCAGAGAATGAGGCTGTCACCCTCATTCAGCCTTAATTCCGTACTTGAGAGAAAAGAAATTACTTCTTCAGGAAAAAGAAAAAAAAAAGGGCGTGGGGGTATGGGGAGGAAGGGAGCACCACAGGATGATCACCAGGCTGCTCTGGTAGAAAAATCTCACCATGAGGTTCTGTCATGTGTGGATTCCTCATAATCTGTGTCAGGAACTGCTGAGCATCTAATCACTACAGCCAGTCACTAAAGGCTTTGTGTCTGGCTGTAGAAAAGTAGGGAAATTGGTGCAGCTAATATTTGAAGTCAGGTTTACCTGTCCTTCTGCTCTGTCCCTCTCTGGATCTAATGCAGGTGGGACACTTGCTACACCAATTCAGTTAAATCTCTGTCCTTTCACCATCGTCACAGTACAATAGCCAGGAATACTGTGTTAATGGGATACTATGTTATAAGACCTTCAAATAATGTAGGGATGACTGCATTATTCAAACACTTCTGGCAATGAAGGTCCTGGAACTGCAGAGCATCTTGTACCCATATGTGCAACAAAGGGCAGCAGTGATCCCAGGGTCTAACTCTCCTCATACAAAAGCAGATGTAGGCATTCAGAGGCCTTTTAGATATTGAATTCCATTGAAAGCCAACATGATTCAAGGTCCTAACTCAGGCATTTCTTTAAACTCTTAGCATTATGAAACATATAGGGGGCTACTTTTGAATTTGGGAAACTGAAAATAATGTGCAGCTGAAACAAAATGTTTCCTCCATTAATGGACAGTGTGCTAGGGTATTCTCAGAAAATGTGAAGCTTGTTTGAAGCCCTGCTGTGAATCTCTGTGCAGCTTTGTTCTCAGTGTAATACAGAAATGAACAGAGTTTAGTAGCTGTTGTGTCAGATGGAATGATGTTACTTCAGGGCTGAGTGTGATTTGGTTTTTGGTGCTGCAAAGAAATCTAATGTCAAATAGGGCAGTAGTGTGTTCTTAACTAAAATTATCTCATATGTCCTCTAGCTGTCTAAGAGATTTGCTGATCCCCCTAATAAAAATAAACCATTCAGTGCTGTTGGTGAATCACAGAAAATATCTAGGTTTATTTACTCTATCAACAGACAGCTCATTAGAAATCCCAGGTTCATCAAGAGATAAATACCTCCTGGAGAAGACACCCAGTTATGCAGCTGCATAAGTGAGTGGTCACAGAATGGCCCCAGGTACAAAGCATCTGTATGAATCCAGTTCTGTGCTGTACAAATGCCATGCCAAGGGCTTTGCTGGAGCTTTGGACCAGATGATAGGCGAGGTGCAGGGTAATACAGGCAGGAGCAGGAAAGACATGTTTATACCATATCCTTTCTAAGAGCATGACATATCTCAGGCAAAACTTAGGAACATGTTCAGCAGGTGTCCTGCCACTGTAAAGCTCAAGCAAAATAATGCCAGGACAGGCTAACATTACACACGAGTCATGTTAAGGTCTAATTCTGGTGTTGGTTGCTAACTGGTGAAAATGAAGTGGTCTGTGATCATGCATTTCATTCTTGTAGACCCTCTCTTATGTTACAAATTGGTGTGACATGAGATTAGGAGAGTCCTGGAAAGTAAATACCACTAATACCTCATTATGAACTATTAGACATATATTCGGATTGGTTTAAGCCGGGAGGACAGCTGGTCGACAATGATTTAAAGTAAGCAAATGCTATGAAATATCTCCAGGGTGTTCTCTGCTTCTAAAAGGCATTTGGGAGGTTGTCATCTCTTGTTGAATATTACTGTATCATTTACATTTAGACGACTCAAGTTAGACCCTCTCCTCAAAGAATTAGCCTGCATTAAAGCCAGCCACCTTCCTGGCTCCTAGTTTAATTTATTGAAGATGCAGTTAGTTTAATTTTGTGCCGTTAGGCCTTTGTTATTTTTTGTCTTTGCTTTCTTTTGCATTTAAGAGTAGAAAAACTATTTAAAAGCCTTTAAAATGTAACAGAAATGCCTGATGCTGGGTGTCAGTTACAATAGCTGTATAGTTACTGTAAAATCAATACAAGAAATCAGCTTTCCAGGCTTACAATTTCAGCATGAGCAAATGTAAGGAAGAAAGAAACAAAATTGTATAAATAAGCAACCTGACTATTTCAGGGGTAATAATGACTCAGAGAAATTTAGAAGGCATATGAATACTATGGACATACTAAATTAAAATTAGAAGGAATGGAAAAATAGCCCACAGGTTTAAGGAGATTAGATGACTTGCATTTGACTTGTTGCAGGTGATTCTGAGAGACGTGTAAATTTGGTGTTCAGGGCAGACTACTGAGAATATTAGTGGAACAGAAAGACCTTCTGTATTAAGGTCTAAGGACTCTGTATTACAGCAAAGGAGGGAATGATTTTATCATAATCAGTATAAATTTTACAGTGTTAAAGGTACAAGTTTAACTTGTCATATGTCATAAATATCATATTCTCTTTCTGTAGCCCTAGAATACACCATGGAGGCTGTCAAATACATAAATAAGTGTGACTATTTGGGATTCAGTATAAAAAATCTCAAGCTAATCAATCCCAGAGTAAATCCTTTAGCAAAACAAAAGACAACTGTGCAATCTGCAAGGCTGGATTTACGAAATTTTTGGAATGGCTCAATGTACCTTCATTCAGTTTGTCCATACCAAAGCATTCCATTTTCTACAATATCCTGAAATCACTCTCAGTACCGGCTGAGATTTAGGCAAAAAGTAAAATCAGGTTTATTTGACTGAATTTCAAATTTAAGAAAACAACCAGTGAATTTGGAAAACAGATGCAAAGCTAAAACTCAGCTCATTAACTACCTGCATTTAGATATTCCTAAGGTCCTCCTCTGTTCCACTGAGCTATGGACTGACAGGACACAGTCAGAGCCTGTTGGAGCCAGATGTGATCTCCCAGCCACACTCCTCTGGGTTTGTGTCCTCTAAATCACAATCTCTCAGGCAGAGCAAGCTGTTTCCTCAGAAGTTCTAAAGAGCACTGTTAGTGCATCCGGAGAAGTATATGGATTCCACAGTCTTGATAAATAATTTAATTAGGTTATCAATTTATGGCCCTGTCATGGATGAACAAATGCCTGACACAGATCAGGTATTTGAAATGTCACCTCATGCTGGGTGACCTAGCTGGAATTACATACCTAACTTGATTCATTCAAGAGTGCAACCATATCCCTGCTTTACTTATTGGTTTGTGACCAAGCACTGAGTAATTTCTCAGTCTAAATACATGAAATTCCTGGAACACAAAATTTTAGAGCAATTTGGAGCATTGCAGGGTTAAGATAGCTCATAACTAGCTTTAAATAAAGACTAGTACCAAGGCAAACTTGGGGAAAATTTTGGTCATACCACATGTTGGGAGACAATCCCAGGGAAACAGTGGTCTCTTCAGTCTGGTACACAAAAATTCAGCCACTGAAAGTTAAACCTACAGAAATTTTTATTAAAAATGAAGTGCATAATAGCTGTGAGGAGACTTAACCTTTTGGCCAACTTTCAAACTGCCTTACAAGACTTTTCATCCCTGCAAATTGTAAACTGTGCTAACAACCACAGCTATTGGACGTGATGCAGGAAGTAATTCAGAGAAGTTCTGTATTCTGGATTATGCAAGAAATCACATGAGATGGTCACAATAGACAAGTCTATACCAGGAAACTTAAAAGCACATCCCACTTGCTAAGTGTGGGTTCGTACTTTGCCAAATACAGAGTCTATTATGGGAAAAGATACAGATATACACGGAAAGGAAAACAGGCATGTAGTCCCTGCCTGGATAATCAAGGGACTCACTTTGTGGACTGTACTGCAGTAAGTGCCAGTGGGGAGGTATAGATACAGCCACCATTCCTTTAATTCTATACATTCATGTGTACATGTTTCAAAAGATTTTTCCCTCAGTGTGGCAACAGTGAACATAAGCCAGACCCTCTATGGTCAAAATCATTAACTAATCTTGTAATATTTAAACAAGGCTTCTAATAGTGTCTTCCTCCAGACCTTTGAAACTTTCTTGAGTGGCTGATCAGCCTTGCACCTAGAGCTGAAAACATCCAGAGTCCAGAATCAGTGAAGGGTGCAGGAGCAGGCCGACTTCCTCACACCATAACTGGCTCAGCTGTTCTGATAAAAGAAAGGCTATGGAGAGGAAACATGGTGCAACTTTCATACCTTTAACTCCATCTCATTGTCCTTTGTCTTCTCTCCCTTAAATATACTCCTTCTTACATTCCAGCATTTTATTTCATCCTTTATAAAATTTACCTAGAAGTTTCTAGTTACGACAGCCAATGTTTAAATTAAAGAAAAAAAAAGAAAAAGCAAAGTTCAAAGGCTGTCTGAAAAAAAGATGCCCGGAAGAAACTTATTTCAGCACTTTTTTAGATTGCAACACCACCTCTACTTGCATAATGACATGCTATTTGTTTTCCACAGAAGCTTTCCCTCTCTCCGTGTTTGAGACAAGGGCTGTTCTGGGCCTGGCTCAAGGGTCTCTCATGAGTCTGTCTGACAAAGGAATATTTTCCCAGTACTTGCTGGGAGGAACAGCAATGAGGTGTCTTTCTAGCATCTTATTTTAGCGAATATGGAGGCAATTAAAGAGATTCGTTTCTTGTATTGGGCGTTGAAACACTCACGGTGGATGTTGAGCTTAAGGTGTGAATGAAGTAAGGGGTGAGCACTGAAGAAAGGAAAGGAGTAGATGGATGTGAGCTTTGAACGGAGTTACAAGAAGAGGGAAGGAAGGAACGGGATGGGATTGGGTTGTTGAGCCCGCTTCCCCCGCTTGGGAAGCCGCGGCAGTTGTGGCGCCCAGGGCCCGTGCGGGGGTGCGGCCGCGGCGGCCGCGGGAACCGAGGCCGCGCCAGAGCAAGGGCGCCCTCTGCCGCCGCCGCCCGGCGCCCGCGGGGAGCCCCGTCCTCCGTCCCGCGGCGCTGCCACAGCCCCCGCTCCTCCTCACGTCAGCGATCATCCCGAAGGAGAGCCGAACTCCGCCGTGCCCGGGGAGCTGCGAGCCGGGGGGCGGACAGGGGCGAGGCTGGGAGGAAGGCGAGGGCCCGGCGCGGGCTCGGGCGCCATCTTGTGCCCGCAGGGAGGAAGGTGCCGGCTGACGGCTGCGGAGCGCATCCTGCAGTGCTCCTGCACCCTTAGGAAACCGAGTGTTACTGGAAAACCGCTTCTGGACTACTGCTGGGCATTAGCAGCAGTTCACATGCTCCTTCTTTTCATGTTTACTCTGCTGATGTATCATTGACAAACATGCCCAAGGAGTATGGAAATAAAAGCACAGTAGGCCCTACACAGTAGGATCAAGCCAGTCTCTCACAGATTAGCTTTTCCATACATTGTATGATAAGCACTGGATTTACTGCATCAAGCCTTGCACAGCAGAGTCCCAGGAATAAAGCACTGCTAGGGATTGTCCAAATCCTCACATCAGGGCCCTTTATGTTGCAAGCAATTATTATATATACATTTAACACAGAAAAGCCCTCAGTACATAGGCAACCCCTGCCCCGTGCCCCTCCCCTCCCTCCCAAACAGCACACAAACAACAAAAAATCCCCACAACATATTCCATCAAATGTAAGTCTTGCACTAAAATCCAGAGATCTGGCATTGGGATGTGGCACATGCCAAGATGAAGTGATGGTGTTCAGGCTTCCTGTTGCTTACAGCCATCAGGATATGAACTGGTCCCACCGGGCTGAAGAGGGAAATGAACTAAGATAGTAAAGTATGAGCTCTCAGCAATCATTGCTAATTATTTGCCAAAGTAGAACAGCTTCAGGTTGAGAAGATGAAACACAGTTATCACTAAAAAAGGTCAAAACAGTCATCTGTGGTGGAATTTGCACCCAAGCCCAAATTGCAGAGTGGGCACCTAAAGCAGGGTAGGCTGCAAGCCAGACTTGGACACCTGTTTTATAGTAAGAGTTTATGGGTTGAAACACAAGATGCCTCCTTTTTGCAATCACACGGATTTCCATATACAGAGGCACCAAGGTTCTGTAGCAAAACTCCTGAAGTGAACGTGTCGGATCAGCTAGAGGCATTCTGCCTCACCAGCCCAGTTTGCAGCTGGGGGTTTGAGGTCTCTTAAACTTGTCTCCCTCCACTGCCTTGCACAGCCTACCTGGCAGGCTGAAGAGCCCACTAGATGGCAGGACAGTTTAAGCCTTTGCTATTTCTACTTCAGAGCAAGTGCCCTGGGACCCCGGTGGGCTCAGCCCCACTGGTCTGTGCTGTCTGGACCCGGGGGAATCCACACTCACCACCATCTGGGGCTTACGCTCACTGAACATACCAGTGGAGAAATCCATGGAGAATTCTTTGTTCAATTCTGTTTCATAGGCTTTATCACACACAGAGAACTAGCAGACAGAAGAGAGGAATATGAACTAATGCTAATTTGCTAAATTGTGAAGTATTCCTCTTTATGTGCGTGAAACATAACGGATATTTAGCCTACCAATGGTAGTAGGTAAAGTGGTAGTAGTGGTAAAGTGCAGTTTAAGCCTCTTATAGCCACTGTTCTTGTAATTTTTAAGTAACCAAATGCAATTATAATTTCTTAATGACATCTGGAAAACATCAAGGCAAATTTTCTATATATTCAAAACACCTAAATTGTTTTATATATGTGCAATAAAATTACAAGGGTACTTCCTGCATTTTTTTTTTTAGCATGCTGAGTGGGTAAGAATGGATAATTGCTTCATTATGTTCTAAAATATGGAGACAACAAAGTTACCTTTTTTACTTAGTACTAACATTAATTTCTTTGCTTTACAAAAGCCCAGGATAGCACTGTGAGATGATGAAAAAGATGCTATTACCTGTACCAAACTTGCTGGAATGGAAATTGGGATTAATGCATTGTAATACCAGATTAGCCTTAATAGAAATTTGCTGCTGTCATTTATCAAGGTAATTAAGTATGTACCTAATTTTAGGCACCTAAGTAGTTCTATTGGTTCCTGTGAAACCTGTCTGCATTTACAGTTAAGCATGTTTTAAAATACCCTGCTGATTACAGGCCATAACGTTGCAGCCACATGAACCAAGAGAATACACTATTATCAATTATCCATTAGCTGAGCTAATGGGAGGGTGGTACAGCCTGGATAATGGTTGAAACTGGATAAACTGGCTCAGTGACAAACATATTCAGAAGCACTTCATTTGCTCTTTACAGGCTCAGCCGAAGTTCAGTAGGACTGTTACCTGTCTTCAGTATATGAACAAGAAAATGAACCAGAGCTTCCCCAACTTTTGCTGTGCTTAAGACAGTAACTCTGCCCAAGCCCCAGAGTACTGGACAGCATGGCATAGAGCCCCCCAGACAGGCCTAAAGCGGTGAGTTCCCATCTGCCTGAGTCAAGAATAAAGCACAACTAATAAATTCTGCTCCAAAGACCACAGTTTATATGGTACAATGTCTCCCACACCAGTCAGTTTGTGCATCAGTTTATACTGGTCACAAAATATGCATCTGGCTCACAAATGGAGAAATTTGGTAAAATCCGGGCATAATTAAATACTCCTACTGCTACAACTAACTACAAAAGAGCTCTTTCATGCAGTCTAGACCAATAATCATTTAGACACAAACTGTACATGCATGTGGCAAAGAAGCATTTCTGTGTTTGTAACTTGGTTAATTTGCAACTAGATAATACACATATAACACACTACAGATCTTTAAAAAATGTTCATCCTGCTTTTAATTAAATTGCATTTTAAATCTTAGTTTTTACTACTGCATTTTTTCAAATTTTCTGTTAAATTTCGTCTTTCTATGCAACATATTTTCAACAACAGGTTCATACAGCTCAAATACAAAGTAAACACCAGACTGCTTACAGTAAATTCCCCAGGGTGTTGAGCATTCTTGACTAGTTGTAAACTATACATTTGTGAGCAGTTAATGCCGTTTATGTATACAGCTATAGATTTTTTATATAGAATTTAGCACATGAATAATTTGCTAAGTTCAGCTGGTTCATAATTGGTGTTTTAAAATTTCAAACTAGCTTAGACTAACAAAGTACCTAAAGTATCTATTTCTGTAACCCAAATGTCAGTGTCTGTATTGTATCAGAGAAGAAACTAAATATATCCAGTGCTGCAACTGTGAAAGAAGTGTAGAATTCGATATAGGCCATGACCCAGAAGAGCAAAGCATATAAGGACTTATTTTTCAGTAATACTCATACACTTAATTTTGATGGGATCACTACAGCTTCTTCTAATTTACCAATTTTATCTACTGTGATGCTATAAAGGAGGCTGGTATAGGAGAATGGGACTACAACCCAGAACAAGAGTGTGTACCACAAACAGAGTTACCTCCTAGTCCCTCTCCAGTGTGGTTTTCACCTCTGATCCTCCAGTGTCAGCTAGTTCAGTCTCTCAGACTTTCTTAAGCCACCTGTTTCGATCCAGTGGAGTCAGTTATTTTACCTTTCCAAATCTGAAAAAAACCTGGGATGTTGCACTTGTTAAATGAAAACAGGTTCAAGAGGAGGGAAATAATTGTCAGTTCAGTTGAATTAAACTGGATCCTTTATTGAATGGTCCCCAAAAGGCAGGGTGTAGGCACAGTAGGAATGAAAGTTGTGCCTTACAAGCTCTCTTGAGCTGTTACAAGCTCTCTGCCAGATTTAGATTTCACAAATATTTCATAGATGGAATACCAGTCAAATGTGAGATGTACCCATCAGAAATGCTTCCTCTGTTTTCGTGATGTACCTAAGTGGCTGCTGCCCCAGGGATCATAAAGGTTCATGTCTGTACCTGAATCTTAGGTTTCCTACAATAAGGGAATGAATGCCAAGTATATTCAAGAGCATGATCTCCAAAGCAAAATAAGTCCTTTCAGTAGAGAAAAAAACTTTCCTAAAATCTTTGTAAAAATGACAATGATTGAAACATCTTCACTGTCAGCAAACAACAAAGCAAAACTCAGATGAAATCAAAGAAATATGTATTATTGGGCTTTAAATATTCTCCTACAGGAGAAACATCAAGAAATCAACCGAAGACAGAAAAGATGATAGATATTTAATTTCTGCAAGGAGATTAAACAATTTTCATCATATACAAACATGGCTACTTTACTTTAGATACACATGAACAGCTACAATATTCAGCATGAAAACAAATGACCAAAGTGGCAAGACTGCTAAGAGTGGGAGAACTGAGATGATCTGGCATAATCAGAGGTAAGGAGAGTCTGAAAACAAACACTGATGTTCAAGTAGTTTATAAAACCTTCTGGTGACAGGAGTAGAAGAAAATTTTATGTATTTTTTTTTCTCACACCCATCTACATATGTCTAATGAGAACAAAAATCTCAGGAGATAAATTACAGATAATGTCTGTAATCTAATATATACTTAATATCACATTGGAGGGAGTGAATACACCTCTGTGTCAGACAGAAGCTGATTTGGGAAATTAGGAAACAGGATTTTTATTTTGAAACAATGATTAGTTCCTGGTACATCTGCTAGGTATATTAATTGAAACTGTCAAAGGAGATTAGTTAGGATGAATACTATAACCAAAGCAACAGAGGAAACTGAAAACAAGAGCTACATCCTTTAGTTCTCTTCCTGTTTGGATATGTAGAACATTGCTTTTGAAGGATGACAGTAAAAAGAACTGTATGCCATCCACATAATCATCTAGATATAAGTGTGTTGCAAAGTCATGTCTGTGCTGCTAAAGTTGCTACCACACTTCAGAAGGGGTGACACAGGGAAACTGGGAAGTCTGTTGATGGGATTCATTAACCCAGAAGTCCTTAGGTGTTAGGAATCATTGCGTTTTCCTTCCGCCTCTTGACTTTCCAGCAAGGCTTTGGATGATGACACTTCTCCACCCTCTGCTCCTGCATCTAAACAGAGACAGAATTAAAATTTATACCACACATATTCTCACAGCTTTTTTAATGCAGCCAAATATTTGGGTTCACTGATCTTCTCTGTCTGGACTGACTCTTTACTACTACAGTCATGGGTGCTTCAGAAAGAGCAATTAACTCAAGAGATAAAGAACTTTCAGAGGCATCTTCTAAAAGCTGCTGCCTATTTGTGTTGATTTGCCCGCTTCTTGCACAGGCTGATCAATGTGCATTTGGCTGTAAAAATACATTGGAAATAACTTTGTATTACTGTTAGTATTTTTTTTTTCTGGGTCATTTCCAAAATCAAATTAGAATATTTCATTCCTTTGAGCACTGCATGGTTTCAGGTAGATAACATTACAGTTTATGGACATGCCAGTTATCTGTCTGACCTTTGACAAGAAATACCTGCGTGAATTCACCCTGTCTTCACAAGATGGGGGATGTTTTGTTACTCTGAGTTGGAAGTTCACTTTTCCACAGATTAGAGTTGAATGCTTACATGACTGATATAAATAAAAGCTCCCCAGTGTCTCTGATCATTATATGTATTGTTCCATGCTGTTTCTTTTGAATAAGTTTACTCACGGAGAAGCAGAAACTCCTCTTGCCTTGATTTCCTTGCAAACCATAATAATAATTTTCACATTACCTTCAAGTCCCACATGGTAGTACCTGTGGTAACAGAATACCCAAATCTATGGGAGTCCATAGCTTTTGGGGGACAAGGAGAGGTCTGCTCAGCACATCTGGCTGTACTGTCCTCCCCTGCATACTCCTCCATCTCCTTCATAGTCATGATCTAAAGGTACATTTTCAAACTTGCTACAAATATCACAAGCAACTCTCAAAAAAGTTATATATCTTGGTCTCTACATACCACAGCAAATATATAATGCCATACAAAATTCATCAGCTAAAGATCTTGGCAGAAACTGCTTGATGTTTTAAGTCTGCTCAGAGGTTCAGAGGCTTTGGAGTTCTATAGTGATAAGAATCGAGTTATTTGACACCCTCCAGCCTTATGTAGCTGTTGGCTGTTTTTGTGCAGGGTTGGACATCTAATATCAGTGGAGTCTTTCAGACAGGGTAGACGAAAAGAGTTTGTTAGAGGAAATCTAATCTCATACTTTGTGGCACCTAGGTGTGCAATAGGTGCTAGTTGAGCTGTTGAGTGTTATCCACAAAATGGTACCCTAAGGCAGGTTACCAAATGTAGAAGACCAGTATAGCTTCCTGCTCTCAAACTTCTTGCAGCCTCCTCTTCAACCTTTGGATCACCAGTGACACCAATCAACTATTTAACATGGTTCCAGTATGACCTCCCACCAGACCACCTGTGGAAAGTCTCAGCGGTCCAAAACTTACACACCACCAGAGGATGATCAGACAGGATACAGATGGTCTGCATTTCACAGTTAGGCTCCAAGATAAACTAGCTGGTGCCAGAATCTCTCCTGTTCATCTCATGAGAACATCGACTTCGTCTGGCTTGCAGAATACATGGACATTTGTATCACACAGGTGGGGTCCTTGTGTATTCATAAAAAAATAAAGCAAAGCCTCTTTTCTCTTCTAAACCAAAAGGTATCAGCACATCCTGTTCCTGACTTTTCACTATGACAGTAGATGACAGCATTTTAAAAAGAGGAAATATATGATCCAATGAGCATTAGCTAAATTTGAAACAAGATGGAGAGAGTCCTCCTCACCATTTCACATAATCTTCACTGAATCTGAATTTCAGAGTAGCAACAAAAAAGGGCATACTTTATATAGCCACATGTTCCATCTTCTCCACTTCTCTCATTTATCTAATTTCTTTATTCTGAGCTGGAAATTACTTTCCTTTTTAAACAACTTATTGTTAAAGTCAGAAATAGGCAGAAGGGATGTCTGTTAGAGCCCCAAATGTTTCACAAACAATTTCCCTGTCACAGCATTTGAACTTCAAAACTGTCTTTCCATTTTGATGAATTCTCCTCTGTTTGTTCATTGTCTCATCAAAACTTTAACTTACAACACAATGAGGCTAAAATTCTCATCTGATTCTTGTGGAATTCCCATCCCCAGAAAGCATCCAAGCTGTCAGAGTGGACCTAACTGCATCCTGTATTCACTTCCTCTTATTGCTACTGTAAACTGCTGATAACAGAATCTGCTGCCTTCCAACATGCTCTGGCACAGCTATGTGTCAATGACAAAAGCAACGGACAATTCCATGCTCCTAATTGTTCTTTAAATCCTGGCAGTGCTGGTCCTGTATTTCTAAAAAAGCATCAGTACATTTTGCTAAAACTGTGTTTCATTTCTTCTTCTTCTTAAGGAATTGTATGGAGACCAGGAGAGGAGAACTATTGTGTCATTTGGAGGGCTAGATACTTATTTTATGCCATACTGTAATTTTTCTTATAAAAAGACTTGCACTCTTTCCTGTTTGCTTTTATTCAGGGAGGGCAGGAAAAGATCAAAGAAAGAACTTTTTTATGCTTTAAAAAGTACACTCTTTCCAACTACTAGACTTGCCAGAGGCTGAAATGAAACAAACATGAGAAACTTATTTACAGCTGTTGTATTCTTTGATGCTGTGTTTAACGTGGTGCACGTTCTTCAAGGATCTCTGCTCTAAACAGTACAAAAGGTTAGTTACACATAATATAGCAATGAATATTTCAGTGGGTTGGACTGGTCACTTCACTTCCACAGCTCCTGACACTGATAGCAATATAAATTCCCATCTGCCTCCTCTTTGATGAGGGAAACATTTCTCTCCTGTTGGAGCCTGATCATACCAGGCATAAGAACTATTTGTCACATTAAAAAACACACCATGTGAAAACAAAAACATTAAATGTTAAGTGACTCTTTGTATTTTGGAATGAAATGCCAGTGCTTCACTTGCATGCACCAGAAGGGGAAAATATATAGGGACATAATTTTCATATTCATAGGGAAAAATCTCTCCTCAAGAAAAAGTAATGCCTTCTTCCAGCACCCCTTCAGATTCTTAATTTCCGCTCTTCTCCTGGTTCAAGTCAGGATATGGTCATTTGGTCCCTTCTCACTCCTCCAGGAAATATTCTTTCTACCTGCTGACCAATCCTTTGCTGCGCCCACGTGGGGTTGAGATTACAGAACCCCAAACACATAACTATAAATTAAATCACCAAAATAACAACAGTTTGTGATCAAAGAAATCCTTCCCCCCAGCCTTTATGGTGCTTTAGGAGGCTATACACCTAACATCCTGTAATTTCTTCAGGCAATATAAAAGGAGGACATGCAACCCTGGAGACTAGGAATCCCTTTTATGATCTACTTCAGTTCAGATTCATGGACCCTTCACACTTCAGCACAGGCTTGCCTTCCCCTTTGCTGCACCCACACCATCACTGCTCCTGGATGTGGGACCATCTGTTGTGGTGGTATTTGTCAGAGAGGCAAAAGTGACAAATGAGACAAAAAAATTTCTGATCCTGATTAAAAAAGTAGGGAAAGACCATGCTCAAGGCTAGTCTATAATTTTCATTTAATAGGCATTAGAAATCAGATATTTCTGAACCTGAAAATCCCCCTGAAGTCAGTCTGAAAGTAAAAAAAAACTCACAAAGCTGATGTTGATTAGATCTGTGCTTTATCAACAGAGCACCTTATCAAATTAAAGGACATGGCAAAATAGGGCACTGGTGTCAGATAGCAAAGTTTACTAGCAGGAGTAAATCGCTATAAACCCTACTCTTAATGTATATGCCTGAGTTAGGATAGCTGTCATTGTATCAACAGCACAGCTCTGCTGTCTTTTGCAAAGTTATCTCAGTGCAGGAGTACAATCGAATTTATAGCTGGAGTGATGCGCTTTCCAATTTGCCCGGAAATGAAACTGTGTTTTCTCCTCCTTGAAGGAACTGGAATTCAGTTCCCAGCATTTAACTGTTTCCCCAGGCTGCTAACACTGGATCTATGGATGGATACGGATATGGGTTAATATTAACTTGTCTCATCAGGAGGGACAAGTGGTAACTGCTTTGGAAGGTTGAATTTAATTCTAAATGATGAAAGAAATATTATCGTTGACATCAAAACCTCATGGTGGTGGAAGTCTTAAAGATAAAGCAAAGGGTGACTGCATAAAAATGTCCCTTTCTGAATGCCCAGCCATTACCTTCTGAAACAGAGAGCTCAGCCAGTTTGTGCGGCAGCTCTGAAGTCCCAGCACCAGCAGGAGAGCCCAGGATATCTGGTAAGGCGTTCCGGCGGCCTGCCCGTCCTGATGCTGCAAAATCTGTGACCACAGGCTCCACATCAGTCATTGCTGACTCCTTTCCTCATAGCAACATCTGCATATGGAACAAACAGAAGAAGAAAGCAGCTGTAGCCTGATGGATGCTAATCACATGCTCAACAGTACAATAGCCAGAGGCTTTGCCCAATGGTTCTTTTATTATTAAAAGCCATACATTTCAATACTGAGTGTTTAAGCTTTATTTCTGTCCCTGAAGAAGATAGTAGACTGTCTGTGCACTTCCTTAACGTGCCATTTGCACATCAGATTAGCACAATGAACAACTCTGCACCTACAAGAAACCTGTAAATAGGGTCAGCAACAGCCCTTTCTGTCAGCCATCTGTATGTGCTTTTATGACCTGTTCCCTCCTTTGAAGTGGCTTTGCCATACAATCACTTGGAAGAGAACTAAAACTGTTGTCATACAGTCTGTATGAAGTAAAGTATGTTTCCCTTATTATGAATCTTGTTTAGATTCTTATTTAGAATCTTGTTAGAACAAACTCATTTTACAGAGGAGCAAATTATATAAAATGACCTCTCAAAACACAAACTGAAATTCTTCATAGAATTTCTTTATCCTTCACATATCAAACCACTTGTTTCCCTCTGCTGCTTGTTAGCCTGGTTTAACCTTCACTTGTGCATGTGACTCTAATCTAATAAATAACTGAATCCTGGAAATAATGGAACCAACGGTACTCTGCTCCCTTGATCCCTGTCTCAAAGCCCAATGAACTGAATGGGAAGACTGCTGACCACAATGGGCTTTGGATCAGGCACAGACATATTTGCAGGATCACATCCCCAGTCAACAGATTAAGTGTGAATACCTGGAGCAGGATACCTGGCTGGAAGTGGCTCGAAGAGAGTGTGAGAACTGCCATTAGCAGTCACAAAAGGCTATAATACAATCATTTACACAATAATGTGATAATTAACAGAGCAATGTATAATAATTAGGTATCCATTACTCAATTATAAACAATAGTTACTTGCTCGATATGAATGAAATTCTGTTTGAAATGTGGGAGCAGTATGTTGTCGCTTCACGTAAATACGGTCAGTGCTTTGTGTGGGAAGGGGTACAGATGGTACTGGAGACCAAACTGACAGGAGGCTGTCAGCTTTTGGTTGACAACTGGCTGTATTTAGACTAAGAACTGGATATGGAAAGTGTCAATCATATTACTGTTATTCATATAAGAAGCAGAATATCAAAATCCCCCTTTAAAAATTCCGCTAAGCTTGGGAAATATTACTGCTTTCATTTCATGGATAGAAAAAAATATACAAAGTTATCAAGCATAACTTGCTCTGATGTGCAGGAAGGAAGAGGCAGAAATTTGATTGCTGATGCTGACCTGCCATTTCTACCACAAGCATTTTCTGTTTCTCCCTTGAAGTGCATTTCAGCTCTGTCAATCCAAAACCAAGAAAAAATAATCTTTTTTGCATCTCTAAGTACCTTGTAATAGAAGAAATGAATCCTTCTTGGCAAGAAACAAAGGCACAAGTAGGACCGCCAAGTCTGAAAGATGACCTGAACATGCAAATAAACTGCTTGCTTTACCAAAGTCAGTAAGTGAAAGTTCTGACCTGGAGATTTGGCAGAAGGTTCCTGTCCTGCATGAAAACAGGTCAAGTCCAAATGAAACTTTTCTGTCAGTGACAAAATACAGCAACTATACATGGACATTCAAGAATTACACTTTTCAGAATAAACATAAAAATCCTGGAGTCATCAAGGTTGGAAGAGACCTTTAAGATGATTCAGTCAATGGTCAAACATGGATCGACATTCTCAGTTAGATTTAGCATTTTACTATCAGAGGGTGAGATCAGAACTTGGCATGAAATATGGATATAAGGAGAATGAATTCATGTTTATATACACAGTCTCATGGCTTTTTAGGGGTGCTCATATTTATTAAACTGTAGGTGTCCTAAATGTTTTTCTTCATATACTCACCACAGCAAGTAAAGAGATTGTAAATTAGACTTCAGAACAGAAAATGCTTGGGGTCTTCTTTTGCTTAGTGAAATTGTTAAAATTACTCTCAATGCCAAAATACCAGCATGCTTGCAGTTCCTGCCCATTTCATTTCAGCCATTAATACAGAGAAGCCAAAAATACTGCTGTGAGCAGACTGCTGTTCACATGAGATCTAGAGAATGACATTAACATCAAAACACACTTTCTCAAGCCTGCCTTGTGGGCTTCCCCCCCGCCCCTTCTCTCATGCCATATGAAGCTACTCTCTTCTGCAGTACAGTTTGCAGTAGGTTTGCACTTTTGCACTGGTTTCAAAGCCCTCCCTTTCTTTTCCAGCACATCTCCTTCTCCTCTGATGTAATCTCCCTGCACTGCGTAATACTAGACAACCCAGGAAAATGATGAAGGACACAATCTGACATGCCTTCATGTAAATGAATTTTGATTTATGCACTTGCTTTAAAAAGTATGCAGAGACAAATCTAGAACATCTGTCAGACAGAAAATCAGCTGATCATTATCCATCCGTCTGGTGGCCATAATTCAAATTTACCTATCTAAAAATACACCGTCCTTTATATACATAACATTTACCATTAAGGGTTTTCACCTTTGTTTTTTCTATCTACACTGCACTAGCACAGCATGTTCTTTAAGTATATTTGAAAGTATAAATGAGGGGACTACCCCAAGAGGCTTAGAATTGACATTACAAAACGTAAGTCCATTTATAGGTCTATATAATGCAAAACTTAAGCTCACCTCCAAACATATGACAGACATTATTCAAAGTAGCTTGATGCTGTACTTGAAAGAAATGCCATTTTGTTCGCTCATGTTCTAAGGGATTTCTTCAATTTCATTCTGATGCTCTCTTATAACAGTATTTTCTAAGGCCTACATCCAAGTAAGGATATAGAGTTTCTCTGCTCTTCATCTGTTTCTACCTTTAATTTTTTAACACATTCACTGGGAAATATCTACCTTTCTGGCACCTCATTGCATCTGTTAAGCACAGTATTATTTATGCCTCCTCACAGAGTAAACAATAATTACGATGTCCACAGCATCTATTTTTTCAAATCCACTCCTCCTCCTCCTGCTGGCAACATCTTCAGCTTCACTGAACCCATTTTGCTCTAGCCTTATCCAAGATAAAGATACTCACATGTTGCCAACACCTGTGTGCAGTTGCTTCTCTGAGTTTCCAAATTACTGTTGTCATTTTTCTCCTGTGTCACTGCTCACCAGACTATGGAGCACAGTTCTAAAAGAATAGTACCAGATTTCCAAATCACAAGGTTCTGTACTCCCCCAGCTCCCTTTTTGCCATAGCAAAAGCCCAGTACACCCAAAAGTCTAGGGTGACTGGGTGGAAGAATTGGGCAGGGATGCAGGCTGTCTGCAGAGGGTCAATAGTTGGAAGGCAGGTGCGTGTCCCAGAAAGGCTCACCTACTACAGTTAAGAGACTGAAGGCTTTGAATGGCACTCCAGCTAGGACTCCATCACCAGGACTAACTTTGCAGTTCATTACTGGGACAAGACATTGCTAAGGAGGTTTTGGGAGTATTAAGTTAATCGTCTCATATATGCCTCTGAAATCCCTGCAGGGTCACTCAGAATGCACAGCAGACCACTCAGGTGTGCATGGGGGAAGGAAATACTCTGCTTGTGAAAACAGATTACATCCAAAAGCAAAACTCAATTAATGATCTATCAGACATTCAAGTAAATGTCCTCAGACAAAACAATGGCAGGTAAACTACCAGTGGCATTTTCTCTAAAAGACAGCTAGTTTGTTAATCTTTGAGTCTTCTTTTGCTGGCAGCAGAGCCATCCCTTTGGGGGAAAATGAGCCACAGAACCTGGTGAGAATTTATTTAAATAAATGACAGGAAGAGAACTAGTAATTCTCCTGAAACAATTTGTGTTGAGAATCAAGGGAAATAATGCTTCAAAGGTGCTCAGTTGTAGCAGGTGACACAGTCCACATTAAATGTCAGTGTTGTCTCTTCCTCACTCTTATCTGTTAGAAAATAGATAAATCACCACCTTAAGTATTTGTGAAAGCTATTTTTGCTTCTGATCCTTCTACTGTTTAACAGAGATAGCACACCAGATTTGTTCTGCTTGGAAGGACAAACTATTCCTCAATAAATATCAAAAAGTTTCCAGCATTGGCACTGTGGCAACTCAACTCCACGCAGGAGCCTGAAAGACCAAACACATCACTCCGTTCTCTTCAGGCACTTTTGTCAAAAACTTATGAATAGTCTCTGCCTGTGCTATCAGAGAAAGCTACATTTCCCAAACACTGTTTGTTCTGAATGCTCTTTAGTAGGAACAAACTGGAAAGCATGAAATCCTCTCACAAAGAGATGAAAAATTCAATAGCCAAGTAGTACTTTCAGAGCCAGACTGACTGATTCTGTGTCTTGAGGGTCTCTTACTGTAAGATGCATTTCATCATCTTAATATATTCAGAAAAAACTTCAGTCCTTTAAGTGGTGTTTGGCTTGTTTTTATGTACTTGTAATGAGTGTTCTCCAAGCACCTCTGCCCCAAAAGCCTGTAGGTTCAAAACTTTCTAAGTAAGGAGAACAGAAAACTTATTGAATGAAGTGCTTTCCACTGTGCAACTGAGATGAAAACCACATCTTCCTGCTATGCAGTTGCCATGCTTTCACATCCACTTCTGCTGCAGCTGCATCCTCATGCCTTTGTCTCCTCTTACCAAAGGTCTCAGAATAGGAACATTCTCATTATACATGCTCACGTAATCCTTCTGCTTTATCCTGAGACATTTCTGGACCACGAAAAGGAAAAAAAAACAGCAAGGAACATCCATGCTTTTAAGGAAGACAGCCCAGAGACTGTGATGATGACTAACAGTAAGCTGGGCACTCACATAAATTTTGTGAGAAAAATTTCTCTTACATGTTTTTTCACATCAGGAACATTTGTTACACTCTGGCAACCTTACTGCTGGGAAGCACACAGAAAGATAAAGTGTTCTTTACCAATACATCTTTACTGTATGTATATCCAAGCACAGGGGTCTTGATTTTTTTCGGGGCTTAGGACAAGAGACCACACATTATCTTAGTATGCAGAAGCAATATAGTTAACTATATGAATGTTAGAAGTGATCCACTAAGGAAAAATAATTAAATTTGTTGCCTTTTGGATTTCTTAATATATGACTAAACTTGAAACAAGAGTACTTTTTATTATTTCATGTTACAAAGATGATTTTGGTTTCCTGTACCAACAGAGTTGACCTTTCTCAGAAAAATGTTCTCAGAATGGACAGACATTTTATACAAATGTCTTGTGTATTACTTCTGTTCTGGGTACATGACCTGCTCTACACTCTTGCACCAGAAGCAACATCCTTATCAATAGTGTGCAAAAATGGCTTCCATACATGGTCTTCATAATACCAAAATGGTCAGACTGGGATATCACGATTACACCATTCCTCCACTTCCTGCCTTGGTGCTCTCAGAAGCACTGACTGAATACCCGAGATCTTGATCCTGTTGTTCAGAAGTCCACCATTTTAGGGCACAGAATCTGAAAACCTTGGCCAAAGCTGTAGGACTTTTTTCTTCCTCAGAATGGAACTTTGAAACTTTCAGTTGAATTTTCTGATCACTTCCATAAAGCCAGTATTACACTCATGGGAAAGACACGAGGCGAAAAAATGCCACATAACATTAATCCTGCTGCCTTTAAGCTTCTGGAGAATGGGCAGATACCAACAGTGCAGTTCACCCTCTACAAACCCACAGAGAGTAGAAAGCTTGACTGTGAGCTGTGTCTGACCCCTGAGTATGCACAGTGCTCTGGTGCACAGGAGAACACATTACAGAACTAACAGCAGTTCTAAGTAATGGCACAATTTTCTTTTTGTGAAAGAAAATAAGGGAGAGAGGAGAAGGGGTCATGATACTGACAACTGAATCAGAAGTTATCTGCAGTGAGTAATAAATGAAGTGACATTAGCTGAAGGCAGCCAATACCAGGCAACCAAAAACGTCACTTTCCGAATGTCTGTGAGTGACCAAGAGCAATGACAGACATAAATGTTAGCCAACTTCATGGGAAACACGGTTCAATTCTAACTCCTCAGCTATGCTGGAAAGAAATCAAACACATCCCCTACTATGGAATAAGAAATGAAACTCAGTGGTAACAAATCAATTGACCAACCTAATTCTTCCTCTTATATTTTGGCCATTCATTCCCACAGAGCTTTCATTTCCTGTTGCAAATGCACATGCCACTTTCTGAGTTCAGCCACACAGTTCCAACCTTCTAAATCCTTTCTTAGAATCTGCATGTGTCCTGAAATCCAAGAGAATTTTGCCCACTTTCAGGAATATACATGAGGAGTAATTTCAGAATCAGAAATAATTTTTAAGGTTAACCTTGCCTTGCAGACCCCTGCAACGACAACACTGCAGTTCAATTATATTTATGATCTTTTGCACTGTCAAAGGCACGCAAGCAAATTAGTATCTCCCAACCTCTCCAATCTCCTTTCTCTTCAGCCTTTCAACTGGGATTCCTTAGGGAAGCATCAAACAAGTTTTTCCTTCTGCTTTGATATCTGCTGCCCCCACATCCCACAAATACTTCCTGCAACACAGACAAGTCATCTACATAAACCAGCATATGTATGTCAATCTGTATTCTTCATTAGAAGCAGCGAGGGATTTGGTTCTTGCCAGTTCTGTGGACGAAAACTATTCTGACAAAACCACTGGGAAAAGCTGAGGCAAGCAAAGAGCTTGAGGCACACTGGAGTCCACTTATACAATGCACTCCAGTAGAGGAATCGGCACTGTGAAATGTAAAATGCTTTTGTGAGAAGATGAATTTACAATTTAGCAGATATATGAGAATGGAACAATCCCATGCAGGTAACCAACATGGCTGTGTACCCAAAGTCTCTCACTGGGGAAGGCCCAAATCTCCTTGGGACCTGCTGACATGAATGAGGAATGTTTCCACCTGCCTCAGAGTGAATCAGAGCGTACCTGTAGGTACAGTATGTTCCCAGGAAGGGAAGTCCTTGTGGAAGTGCTTACAGAAGAGGAGTTGCAGAGCAAGAGGAGTCGCCTGGTAGCAACACATGGGCACAAAGGGTTGAAAGCTGGGAGCACAAGGCTGACAGAGAAGTAATTAACCATGGGGAGCTGTACCTGTGCTGGTATGTACAGAAGAGAGATTACGTGGGGGTCTGTATGAGACAAAGAAATTACATTGGAAGCTGAAGAGATACAGGAAGAAAGGACAGCTCTGGAACTTTACTGAGGAAGAGGAATGAAATCAGTAGTGTGGAGTTTCTTTGCAAAGCAAGCAAGATAGAGACACAGAGGAAGAGGCTTGTTGAGTTCTGGGGAACACTGCAGGAGACCAGGTCTGGTGAAGGATGAGCAGAGAGATGGACACAATGGATGTCATATATGACTTAAAGAAAATTGACTTTTGCATATTAAGTTCCTTCGGATCACCACCACCACTGTTCCCAGAGTTTCATGTAGTTAATGTTTTAATTGTTAATTAAATGTTAAGAGTTAAAAATGTTAAGAGTTAAAAAAAAGGTCACTCCACACTGCCCTGAGCTGACCCCGAGCACCCCTTTGGAGTGACCAGTTCTTCTCCCAGGCCACTCCACAC
>VXAD01001115.1:478242-526533 GCA_013399195.1 Dicrurus megarhynchus
GATTGGCCGGGAAAGCTGACCTCATGGGATAACACCACCAATCCCACTGGAGCATGGGGGCAGGTCGGGGGCGGTCAGGGGAGGAGACCACACACTGTAAAGGAGCCCTTCTGGGGAGGAGCCTGGCCTTCTTTCGCCCAGGTCCCAGCCCTGCTGCACGAGCTGCTGTTGGTGAAAGAGCCCAGTGCCGAGCCTGGCCTCAAACTCTCAGAAATTGAGAGCAATTCCTTTCCTTATTTTTGAACCTTTTCCATCTCGGTTCACCTCAGCGCTGTCCAGCTCTCTTTGCTGTGTGGGCAGTCGTCCGGGTGGCTGATCCTTGCGCCCGGACTTTTGCTTTTTGTTGGAACCTCGGTTTCGGCTGCTGCCGGCCAATAAACTTTTATTTGGTTTTTACCACGAAAAACGTGTTGTAATTGTTTTATGTACGACAATGGAGACCCTATGGCTTAGCAGCAAACTAGCTAGGTAACAGTAAAACAGGTTGGTTTTTTTTAACTTAAAAAGAATATGTGTGCAATTATCTCAATAGCCCAGAAGAAGAAAACATGGAGAGTAGGCACAAGAAATACAAAGGCAGTTTACTACACCAAGGATCTTTCTTTGCAGGGTTTTTTTGAGGGGGATAAGTTACTAATATGACATGTGCTACAACACCGTGGCCACCAAATATGTAGTATTTGTGACAACCTTTACAGACTGATATTGTTTGGAGCCCTCAAAAGAACAAGCAGCTCCAATGAGACCTTCTGCACAGAAGTGCATTTTCTTTGCCCTGCAGGCAGCACCCTTCAAGGGAGAAAAGTCCCTGTTTATTTCATATTAATACCTCCAGAGTGTCCCCTGGGGGAAGAGGTGGGTTTGGTGGAAGGGTTATCTCTCCATTATGAAACTTGTGAAGGATGGAAGCCTGTGCTGCTTTCCATTCAGCAGTTAGGTGGTAACAGTTTGGCAGCAAGCAGGAATTGCAGTGTGAATAGCTGCAAGCACCTTGCTAAGTTCCTAAGCCTTCAAAGCATGGGACTGGGACCATTTCCATTAAAAAGCAAGGACAAGCTCTTAGAAGCACTTTATTGTTTTAGCTATGCAAATAAAATCTGACTTTTGATTTAATCTTTGTCACGACGAGATAACATTCCATAATTATATATAAAGCCAGATTAATTGTATTTTATCTGTATGATTCTTCCTTCTTCAAACCTACAAGCTGTATTTTTTTGGCCTGGATCAGACCAGGAGACCATCTCATCATCTTCATGGACTTCTTCCCTGGTCATCTCAGTTTCACCTGACTGATGTGGAAATACTTGGGTTTAGCCAGTTTCGCAGTCACACCCCCTACCATTTCTTCACCTGAGCATAGGAGAGGATGCTCTCTGTCTTATATAGTTTTATGTCTGATGAACACTTTGGAAAAGCTAAAGTCCAAACAAATCCAAGAACTAGTCTCTCTGAGTAAAACTTCCCTTTTTAGGTTTTTCATTTCTACATTCTGGTTTCATAGTGCAAGCACACACAAGGAGGAGTCACGATTTCCAGAACACGAATTACTCATAGCAGTCTGTTCTAATACAAAAAAATAAAACCCCAACACAAACCAAACCAACAAAAAATGAAGTGAAACTTAATATTAAATTGCTACTTCCTCACAGAGGACTGGAAGCAGCATTTAAAACAAAGTCAGTTTAAATACATTCTTTATTGAACAGTTAGAGTACTAACATATTAATAAAGGCTAATTTTATTTTCTTTGCCATGGAAAGCTGCAAGAAAGCCTGCTTGTCTTTGTCATGAGCAAATTTGTAAATCTAACACTCCAAGTTTTTATAATTCTGCTTGCTTCCTTAAGCACCAGCCTGACAGGTAAAGCAGTTGACAGCTTCAGCTATTTCAGTAGTGTTTACTGTTGATGGGAGCATCTCTACCACCCTCTTCAGCAAATATCAGTCTGAGAGCAACTCAGATACCTTGCATAAATCACCCCAACATTTCTCTCAAACATGGTTCTTGGGGTCTCAGCACTCTTTGCTTTTGCCATGAAGCTCTGCATAAGTATTTCCTCCATAATTATTCATGTATTTTTCCACAAATGTTCTGGGCTTCCTGAACTATTTTTCTGGCTCTTCCAAGAATACTCCTGGAAATCCAATCCAAAATACTTCATTTGGCATTCTTCACTGAATAGGATGGTGGAAAGAAAATCATATTTGCTCAATTCAATATAATATTTGCTCAATTCAATGTATGTTTCATTAGTTAATAAAATACTATTTTATTAACTCAGTTCAAGGGTAGCAAAAGGTCTTTAATTTTGCTAATATAAGTGAACTATTGCAGGATAATTCTATATAGCTATCTCTGCTGCCCTTCCCAAAGGTTTTTCCAATTACATTTTTCTAACTAATAAAAGATAATTTCTTTCCCTAAAAGCTTTGTCTTGACCATGTCCTTAGACCACCACAGGTGCTGGAAAATTCTGCAAAATCATTCTGGTTCAGTTTGCCCTCGGGGAAGATGAACCAACACAGAAGAGAACACTGTGCTTTTCAAACTAATCTGGTGACTGTTAAAGTGAGCCCAGGCAGGAAACAGCCATTTGGCAAGTGAAATCTAATACAAGGAAAATGAAGCTAACCTCCAACTGCAAGTCAACCTGGTGCCCTGAAACAGCCTTTAATGAGTTACTTAAGTTTCCTACTGCTCTCCTTGACATGTCAGTGACTTCAACACTCACAAAGCTGAAAAATCAATAGGACATATGGATACCTTTCAAGAAGTTATATGACTTTGCTGCACTGTCTTCAACAATTGCATTTTAAATAGGGCCCTTCAGTTCCTTGCTGGGTATGTTCCATTTATATTTTATTTATGCTTTAAGCATAAATTTTTGCCTCAGAAATAGTATTTCTTCAATATTCAATGAATAATTTTTCATTTTCATTTCATTCTCCAGCATACATCGTGCTTACTCTAATACAATTTCACTGAGGTCGTATCCTTTACAGTTCACCTGTTCAATCTTGGCAGTAGTCCTATTTATTGATTTTAATGAAATTACAGGTAGGAAAATTTGCCCCCTCTCATGGTGACTAACGAAGAAAATAGACTGAGATTTGAGAAATCGATCTTCTTTTAGGCTTAGACTTTAAGTTAAATAATGACCTTAATTCACAAGACTTTCTCAATTATATTTACAATAGACTTTAAATTGCAAGTAAAAAAAAAAATCTATCAATTACAATTCACTGAGACATATCCTGATAGTACAGGTTTACAGTTTGACCCTGCAATTCTCCATGTACATCATCTAATTGCAAGGCTTGTGCTGCTTCCACTGAAATTTGATAATACAGCCAGGAGACAGTACTAGGAATGAGCACTTTGACATTCAAGAGCAGATCAGTGAGTCAGATTTGTCCCACTCAGACGTAGTGATAAGAGTGATCTCCAGGGGACAGGATACCTGATGATACAGTCCCTGGTTACCTGTGCACCAGAAAATTTGTGACTGCACCATGGTCAGAGACCCCAGGGTATTTACACCCACAGGCACAAAGGATCAGAATAAGAAAACCCTCGGGTTTAATCGTCAGCCAGAGTGTTCTGAGCCTCTGGGAAAAGCTTTTTCCTTACAATACAGAATATAGGGGCTTAAGTACTTGGGAGCATCTCGTTCTTAAATTTTCTGGGAATGAGCCAGCTAAGCACTTCTTTCATCACTAATGAAAGAAATTAAAGAAATCAAAAATCCATAATCCCACAATCTCTTGAGGAGTAATGACAGAAGCAAAAAGGCTATATGATGATTATCCATAATACACATTAAGAAATTTTTCCTTAGAACATATTTTGGATTAATTTTACAGTTCAGGTGAACGGTTTATCTGCAGTACTATACTTGCTTCTCCCTTCCTACTTTTAAATGACTCTATTTGTTTCCTCTGCATGTCTGCAGAAAGGGTACCATTGATCACAACAATTCATAAACCTCCCTGACTTTCATGCTGTTTCAGAGTGTCTCTTTTTTCCTAGGAAAATAGGTCTAATAGGTAAAATTCATACTAGTACAAGCCTAAACAAGTCAGTAGAATTACACATGGGATTAATTTGGTTTAATTTCTTTAGCCTTTCAATATACTTCTGTTTTATGAAAGTATGAATCATCTCTATTACTCTCTAATAACCTCAGCCTGGGACACTATCCTACAGCTTCACATTTATAGACTGGTTTTATAAAGAAGACGACATATTGCAATCAAAATTCTAGTAAAATATACTACGGAAATTATTTTATGGTCTCACTGAGCTTACTTGGCAATTAGGAAAAATTTCTATCTCGCAAAAAATCTAAGACCTAAAAGCAAATCCCTACCTCCAATTATTATAGTCTATCTGTTTTTCAAGAACAAGAACAAAACAGACCTCTCCAAGGCATATATGAGGCTGGCAGACAGGTAATTTCCACACAGTTGAATTAATGTATTTTAAATTAATTCAATTAAAATTAATTAAGGTAAAAAAGGCTTTCAAAGAACCCTTTCCATTTTGATATATGATCCTTCAGTAAACATGCCCTGCTATTGAAACACCTGGATTAAATGCTTCAAATAGGGATCAAAAAAAGGTGTATTTATATCCCAAATGATAAGGACGCTGTGAAAATCACCAGTACACATAGGATGATTTAAAAGATGATAGTAGAAGGTTGAAGTGTGCTTTTTATAAATTATTTGATTGAAACACTCACACTTTCAGTACTGAAAGGGGGCCTAGAAAAACTTTTTAGCAGGGCCTGTTGTGACAGGACAAGAGATAATTGTTTTAAACTGAAGGAGGGTCGATTTAAATTACACATAAGAAAGAAGTTTTTTACAGGTGGTGGTAAAACACTGGCAGAGGTTGCCCAGAGAGATGGTGGATGCCCCATCACTCAAAACATTCAAGGTCAGCTTGGACAGGGCTCTGAGCAACCTGATCTTGTTGCTGGTCTCCCTGCCATTGGCAGAGGGTTGGACTAAACGACCTCTAAAGATCCCTCCCAACACAAGCCATTCTATGATCCTATGATTCTAAGTATGGCTGGCCCCTTAAGCTATTTTGGCTGGAATGCCATGATCCACAGAACTTTTATTTAACTTTCTTGATCTGCATGGGCCATTGACACTTAAGGAAAGTGGAGGAATGAAAACCAAAATATAAACAAGCAATCAAGTCTTGTTCCTATTTGTCATATAACAACATTAAGTGGAAGTTCCTCATACTGAATCCTTTGGATTTAGAAGTTTAACAATCAGCTTGCTTTCTCTTCATCTTTTTAGTTTTAATTTAATATTTAGTCTGCTATATTCTGAGTGAGAGGTGTGTTTAATTTTGACATGTTAGAGCAATGCCATTCTTTCACAAGAGTAGCAGAAGCAACAAGCAAGATCTGTCTAAGCAAACGTTGCTTCTCTTTGGAGCAGAACTAGATAGGATTTTCGTCTTGAAAACTCAGAGGAAAAGGAGAATCTGCACTTCCACTGCATAGGGATGGAACCATGTCATTCCTGAATCACATCAATTCCTTAGAGATGGTGGATTCTTTTTTCCTAAACTCCGCTCATCACTGGAGATGAGTAGAGCCTACACCTCCTCTCTAGAGCCTTGCATGAATCTGGGTGGAAAAATGCAGATAGTGAGATTTCAGGGGACTCTTTCTGCAGATGAACTCTTGTTCTTGAAGAGCTACTGAAGATTACAGGCATGATAAAAACAATTTTTTTCTGGTCTTCTCTGCTACATTTTTATGTCTCACTTTAAAATGAGCAGTTGAAAGGTTTGTTTTATTTATAACTTGTGTTTTTCTTTTAAAAAGTGCAGAAATAATTCTGCACTTTTCTTGACTGCAGATGAAAAAGCACAACCTTTCACTGAATAGACCTGTATGCTAGTCTCATTTTAAAGCCATGGGTCACATTCTGTTCCTTACAACATCAACCAAACCACTACAGATTTTTTCAATGAAATAGAGATTTAGGAGAGCACTGACAGAAAATAAGTCCCTGAAGATACCTCTCCACAAAATCCTTGCTCATGTAGGCTGACAGGGAAAAAAGTAAGAGCAAGATTTGTTTCTGCCTGAGAAGTTCCAGCACTCCTCCTTCAACTATAGAGTCCCTCACATTAGTGATGACTGTGTGAAGTCCAAGGACAAGCAAAACCAGCTATTCTTGCTCATTTCAGAGTTGTTTGTGTCCAGTACTCCATCTCAGACTCCTCATAGTCACATACAGCTCCAGAAACCTGGCTCTGATATGAATGTCTCTGCAGGACTGACCTGACAGTCTGCATTTTAAGAGCCACATAAATGTTTTCACCCAATGAACCTCTCTTCCCCTCTGAAGGAGGAAAATATGCACCCACAGAGAAACTGAACTAATTTCTGTAATTCTCAGCAGGGAGCTCCCTTAGTCGCAGCCAAAGAACATAATTTTAACATATAATATGGGGGGGGTTTTTGGCTTTTAATCTAACCACATTTATTATACCAAACAACAAGCTAGCTCTTGTGTTTCAAAGGAGAGCCTAGAAAGACAAAGATGAGTCCCACAGTGTGTAAAACACAGCAGGCAGGAGAACACTGGCAAGGCTATGAACATTTAAATAAAGGGGAACTTCTCTGTTTGCTTAGTCTCTTCAAGGCAGTAAGGAAACAAACATAGCTCATTAACTAAAGTTGTTTAGGAATGGCAGATGCTTATGAAACCCTGTTAGAACGTTTTAAAAACAGCTTGAAAGAGGTACAGAACACAATACAGCAAATGAGAGCATAAGAAAACAGCTACTTACAGGACAGCAAAAAGAGGCTGATGAATACCAGCGACACCCAGAAACAACTGGAAAGTGATCTCAATGTCTGGCTTTTCAGCTGACTACAGCAAAACACCAAGGGAAAGCTGAACTGATGCCAAGAAGGAAGACAAACTTGCATACATTTAAAATAAATGAACAGATGACAAATTCACATACAGGAGCACATGACTTACAGGTAGACTTCTGGACTTCAGCCTTTTTATTCAGATACAGCCTTTTCATTCACTTTTGGTACAAAAAAAAATCCTTAACAACAGTGCCATTGAAGGAATTCTCCATCCTCTCATGACAGAAGGAAAATCTCTCTGCACCAGCAGTGCTGTTATGTTCACCCCAAAGGTGGCAACAGCTGCCTGGACACGGTGTAAGCAGCAAGCTGTGGCTGTTCATGGCATTCTGCTATCCAAACAGAGAACACGTAACTGTGGCATAAAAACTGCTTTCACACTGTTCTAAGATAAATAGTACTTTGCCGACTCATTTTCAGCAAATGTCTACAACAGAGTTTGTATTTCAGCATCTAAACACAGAGAGTTTCACAGCAGACAAGAAAGCTACCTGGAAGTAACCACACTGCCTAATTTTGTATTAGCTGTCAATTGATTTGCATGAAGAACTGACCAGCCTGCAAGAAGAGGGTCATTTAGTATGGCTTCTTGGCAATCTGCCCAATTCTGCCCCCAGAATGCTAAGTACCTTAACATTCACGGTTCAGGTATGCTTTCATCCCCACAGCACGGCTTCAAGAGGGGCCGGCATGAGCTACAGAAGAAAGCTGGTGCTCAAGCTGTGCCAGCAGCTCCAGCTTCCACTGTCTCCACAAAAATAACCTACTATCACATAACTACCAGAGAAGCAAATTGCCACTGGAAAAACCTCCCTGCTTGTAAGAATCAGAAAGGCTGCAGCAATTTGAAGCCACACACATCTTTTGTGCTACGTACGTCAGCAGGGCAAAAAAAAAGGAAAGAAACAATCAAGGAAAATTAACTTCTTGGTTGAGGAAATGATTCAGTGTTCTGTACCAAGTCAAGGTTGCCTCTATCTGACATTTTTCAAGGGTCAGTCACCCACAAGTGGGGGGCTGAGGGGAAGGTGGGGGTTTATTTACCACTGAAAAGGTTTCTTCCAACACAGAGGATCCAAGTTAAATAAAACTCAGCTGCTGTAAATCTAAAGCAATCCCACAGGATTTATGTTTCTCTAGATATGCATTGGGGCAACTGAGATAGGGGTCTTACCACAAACTGTAATCATCAGCTGATTACTTATTTACTAGAGCGAAAGAGGGATATTTCAGTGGATGTCAGTGGACACATAAACTTAGGTAGCAGAAACAGAAAATAATTTGCCTTCATACATATTCCTTTTCTGTCCAGTGTCATCTCTATTTCAAATATTTAACCTAGACAGGAAAAGAAGGTTAAAAAAGGAGACAATTTGTTTAAATGGTTATATTAATTTAGCCTTCAAACAACTTACGTATTAATTTGGGTACAATATGAAACCACACTAAAGTCTATACCAATGTATTCAACAATTCAGCGCTTGACAAGTAAAACCTTTTCTTCCCTGTATTCTCTCTTGGATGAACATTCTTTTCACTGCACTTTCAGCTGAGAAATAATGAAACCACTTCATGAAACACAGTACAAACTTTGTGAAGGACTCAGAGAACTCCTGCCTGTTTCACAGGTACTAGTCATAAAAATGCTGCTCCAGAAAGTTATTAGAATACTCAGAAAGGCCAGAATTTTGAAGTAGATATGGGTTCATCACAGAGAGGTTACTGGATTTCAAAATACTTCAAAATAAGTTGTACCACTTTTCAGCTTCCACCTCAACATTTCTGCTGCAGTATATAATATAATAAAGACAGCATAAATTTACAGGAAAACCACAATCTTGCCTGAAGCTTTTAGCACTCCGTAAAATTAGTTTTCTTCTTGTGCATGTTGGTTATGCCTGTTTTATTGGTTTTGCTCAATTAACATCATCCAGAAGAAAATTCAGCGATGCACCTGTCCTTGGCCACTGGTTACAAATGTGCTTCATTTATTTTAGTATAGTTGTCAAGGCAAAGCAAGAATGGATTTCTAATTAAGAACCAGGATCTGAGAAGAGTACTGTGAATACAGAGAGACAGAAAACATTATCAGTTACAGAAAGAAGGTGTGTGGTTGGTACCATGCTGATGCTCATAGACAGCCCAGCTAGGGTAATGCAATGGCAATAGCACCATTAGCCCTTATCCCAAGCTGTTGTTTGTCTTCCCTTCTATTCCCCCTCCCTTCAGTAAATCATGCCTGGTATCAGCAGGGAAGCATCAAATTGTGAACATTATCTCAAGTTAAAATGCTGCCTTGTTCCAAATCTGTTGCTCACCTGAAGACCAAAACCCATGCTTTTACTACATTACTGGACAAATTGTTAGTACAGTCAGTGCTTTGAACCACATCCTTAGCCCAGAATGCTTTCTTTGCACACATGCCCTTTCAAACCTGACATTTTGTGTATTGATTTTAGCTGCTTTATAGGCACCTAAGTGCTGAGGAGAGGAAGAAAACAACATGAACATACAAAAGGTCTGTTGATGGGTTCTCTCTATTCTATTTTGAAGATCAAAAGCATATATATTACACATCTTTACAGTTCTTCAGGGTTTCTATCAGCTAAAGGATAGATTTTTCTGAACAGTTACTGTAGCTTCCAAAACTGTGACTTAGAAATCAAACTTTCACACTGGAGAGTTTGGTAAGTGGCTTGGTGCCAGATAAACTAATGATCTAAGAGCTTCCTAACGTGCAGCAGGATGCTTTAAGGAAAGTTTGTCCATTACATATGCAAGGACAGGTCATTTGCTGTAAACTTGGATAAACTTTGTTGGTCTAGCAGCAATGAGAGCATTCAGAGTCTCCTAAGTAACATACTTAGGTTGTGTAAAGTCCCCCCTGGCATGTCATCATTTATTAAACCACTTTTGCATTTCAAGAAATTTATTTTTCAGATAATACTTTTGAGACTCTTACTTGCTGACTTTTTCTACAAAAAGAAGTTCTATTTATTAATTTGTTAACATATGAATGAAGTATTCTGAACTTGAATTTAGTGCATTTGAGAAGCTCAGTTAAGTCTTTTTATAGACCAACCAAGCTATCTTGTGTGAAATTTTTAAAGAAATCAAAATTAGACCATGAAATATATTATTGGATTGATGTCCAGAATGTTCTTAGGTTTATGAGACACATATAAAAGCATTTCAGGTTATTTGTAACATGCATTTATTTTGTATTATTAGGCATGGACATCCCTACACAGATGTCTGAGGAGAAATGTCATCCAATTTCTTTTCTCTCTGAATGCTCTTGCCATAGCCATTAAGGTGAGATGACTAGGGATGAAAAGAAGTTCTCAGAATTTCATTGGATATGAAACTGAGGTCATCCTACAACTGATAAACCCACATTTTTCTCCAAAGTCAATAAAGGTGGAGTTAAGCCCAGTGCAAGTAGCCACTTGCAAAGTAAAACTTTTTGTGAACTGTTGTGATGAAGGCCCACTACTGTCCCTGGAACTCATCTTGTCTCTTTTCTTGTTTCACACACAATTCTTCACAGCATCTGGGAGTGGATTTTCTTTATTCTTCAGCCAAGAACATGTCTATGTATGGCAGGTGGCATGACACCTTTGCTTGAGGTTGCAGATCTGCAAAATACAGAGAAGCCAAACTGCATAACTAGATGCCAAAATTTCTTCTCCCAAGTTGGATGCTTCAGAAAATTACTTCAACCTACAAATTTCATATACGAAAGAAGAGCCACCTGGAACTAACCAACAGGTAGCACCTGAGAGAAGGGCCTGCCTAGGGATCCCACCCATCACAGACTTTGCCCTGCTCTGGGTTGCCAGGCAGCACCTGCATGTACTCACTGCTCACTTCAGCTGATAAAGAAATCATCACCTGTGCAATGACTCCTTCAAATCACCAGGCATGGTTCATTCTTCCTTTTGAAAACATGCCCAGAGGAATATCTTGTGATTTAAGAAAAACTGCATAGAGCTACTGTCTCCTAGGTGAATGCTTTGATCCCCAGGCAAGAAACTGAGTTGAGCAATAGCACTTTCCACTGTGCACAAGTATTGTAACTGAAATTCTGCTCTTTTGATGTCAACTCAAGCTTTACCCTAGTCTTTACACTTTAACTTCTAACGCAATGCTTTCACTGAGGGGAAAAAACCAACTGTGTCACAAAAGTTGGGGGTCAGGACTGGCATTTGTCAGGCCACCACTTGAAATACAAAGGAAAAATATTATTCTTGTAACCTAAAGAAACCTGCTCCTGTAATTTATGCAGTGACTATTTCTTATACTAGAAGAGGCCTTGGAACCAGACCAACATTCATAACTTCTGCATTTCCAGCTGAGTACTGTAATGACTGTGCTTGTTTTCTCCCCACAAGCCATGAATTCTTACCTGTCCTTTTCTACAGTTAGCTCCCAGCTAAAAACAGGAAGCTAAAAACTGTCAGAAGCACAGAGCTTTTAGAAAGGGTTAAACCAAACATGAGCAAAACCCAAACAAATTCAAACTAAAACACTCTATGTTTATTTAGACTTGACACTAGTAACATTGACTATGCTGCGAGGAACTGCTGAGTGTTTCTCTGAAATAATATTTTCCTTGTATTGCCAATATTACATTACTAAAATACTGATAAAGAAAGCACTAAAAAAGAGCCCAACAAGACGCTGCACTCTTGGGCACAAGAGTGGCAAAACATCTTAGGACATTTACATGCCTCTTGCAACTGGAAGTGAACGGGATCAGTCACAACACAGACCTGCTGATATGATGACAGGACAGTTGTAATTGCCTCTCTTTTTACATACTATGTTAACTCACCACAACTAATAGTTTGATTTTTCTGATCTCCCTGGGGGAATGGTTATTAGATTTTATCCCTGCCAATGAGGAGTTACCACACCTATAAAGTAAGCAACAGCACTAAAAGAAAGTTGAAGAGTCAGTTTTCAATTGTTTGTATTATTTGCATGTACCAAACTCAGACAGTGATTATTTACACTGGAAAGAGTTACTAGACAGTTTTAACACAACTATACTCAGGGAAAAATCCCTGTGCCTCTTGCCAGCCTTTGGTGAAGTTTAAGTGCATGGCATACATTAGTTTGTGAGGAATACTGGAGTTAGAATTCTGAAAATACTAAAGGAGGTCAGTGTAAGCTGTTAGACACACACGGTTCTAGAGCTAAAGAGATGACTAACATGTCCAAAACAAGCAGAAGTTATTTATGTAATTATTTTGGACCCTCTGGGCACCAATTTTTGTGTTTATTGTGTGTCTCCTACTGTCACCTCAGTCCCCAAACACTGACAAACTGCACCAAGTTCAAGAGCTGGATCATCACATAGTGAGGCCTGAACTGATGCCAACGCATACTTCATCATCCATCACAAAATGTCCCTTGTTTTATTGCCCTCACCAAATAGAATGCTGATTTACCCAGGTTCTGAAAAGCCTTGCTCACATGGATTTTTTCAGAGAAGTTCTCAGGCACATCCCAAGTTAATAATTGAATTTGAAGTTAATGAATTCTGCAACTGCTAAGAAAACAGCGATGACCAATTCTCAAGGTGGCACAACTGGGTGAAATGAATTGTCTTTTGATAGGCAAACTTACCATTCTACCTCTGTGTCAACCCAAGGCCCTGTGTTTTCTGGGAGAGACTCTTTGCTCTCCTTATTGTAAGCCAATCTAGCAAGTTTCCTCTTCAAAGTAACATTTTTAGGGAAAAAATGTAATACCAAACATTCAACAGTGGCCAAAAAAAGAAGTGTTCTTGTTATATATTTTAACACAATTTTAGAAAATTTATACATCATTAATCCACATTAGAAATTTGACCTCAGAGTCCCTTCAATTTTAGGAAGGAAAATAAATTCTAGAATTTTCCTAGCATTATTTCAGATTTATTAAGTCATTATTTCAGACTACATCTAGGCACACTTAAGATGATGTCTTTGTATCTGCCCATTCTGTATGAATCCTGACTCTGCTGCTGAAGAAAAGCATGAGCTTTCTGAGCTTTTCTCAAATCAGCTGAGGAGGAGAAGGGAACAAGTAATATAATTAGGAAGAGTACAAAGTAGTTCAACTTTATTCTGTTTAGTCTTCTAAAAAAGAGTTCTGCATATAAAAATGAATTAGGATCACTGCTTCTGGGACAACTAAAAAAAAAAACCTATTTAAATCAAAGCAAGGAATCCTGCTTGACTTTGCTGAATACTTTCTGAACAGATGGGGTGCATGAGACATGAAGAAAGGTCTGTGAGGAAGCAGACTCTGGTGGCTTCTCAGAGGCCACAATCCACTGATGCTTGCTTAAGAATATCAACACCAATAAATTTAGGAATAGACTAAAATATCTGTATCCTGAAAAAACAAAAGAAAAATCAGCTCTTTCATGGCGAAAACAAGTTAACGAAACGAAGTTCTTCTGTTCAGATGGATGATGCAGTCAGGTAGAAATTAGTAACTTAAACTTCAGCATTGGTCATAACCATCTTCTTCCCCAAGCAGATTTACAAGGCCACAGGGGCAGACTGGCATAGGTTTGAACTCTGGTACAGAATCAGTCAAGGTGTTGACTGGGTGTGAAACATGTTTTACACTTTTCTCAGGCAAGAAGTCACTCAGTCTCTCGCCAATGACACCTGGTTTTGCTGTATGTGGTTTAAATTTTTTTTCCATCTGTCTTTTTGCCTAAATGAACACTTATCCACTGTCCTTGGCTCATTTCCTGCTCCTGCTCCCAGAAATTGCTCCACTTTATTTTGGACCCTGAATACAAGTTCTCTGAACTTGCTTGAGGCTGGAACACTAGACAGTATTATTTCTTCATTTGCTGAAGCAGAAAAAACCCTTCATTTTTGCAATATTGAAATACCTCAGCTAAGTGTTTGTTGGAATTCTGTTCTGCCTTCCTGCTAATTACTGCTACGGCTTCTTGCCAGCCATCATTTTGAAAAGTCAAATACCAGCTTCCAGATGAGCAGCAATGTGAAAGACAACAAAGAACCATTCTAAATAAAATATATGGCAGCATGAAAGGAAAGCAAACATTTTCTTGCTGGGACAGCTGCCTAAAAGTCCTGGCTAAGCAACTCTCTTCTGAAGACAAGGTAGGGTTTTGTCAAAGTGGGAGTTTGTCCACATCCCAAAACCAGCACACTTTTCATCACATCAAGGTTCACTTGGTGGAGAACAGCAGTGTTACCCTGCATTGCTTGTAGAGCAGGACAGGAGGAGGTGACTGTGCCAGAGCCAGAACTAGAGGACAAATCAAGGCTGAAAACTCAGTGTTATAAAATCATAGAATAATTCAGGTTGGAAATGACCTCAGGACGTCATCTACTCCAGCCTCCTACTCTAAGCAGAGTCAGTAACTAATTCAGATCACACTTCTCAGGAATTTGTCATCTACTGAGTATTTTCAAGGATAGAAACTCCACAACCTCTCTGTGCCAGGGTTTCACTGTCTTCATGAAGAAAAGGCTCTTCCTTACCTCAGGTCTGAATCTGTCCTGTTCTAGTTCATAACCATAGTCTCTCACAACCATAGTCTCTTGCTCTTCTGCTGTGCAACTCTGTAAAGAGCTTGGCTCCACCTTCTCAGCAACATAAGGGAAGGCCGGTCATAGGTCCCCCTGAGTGTTCTCCAAGCTGAACAAGTCCCAGTCCCTCATTGTCTCCTCAAGTGTTCCTTCCTGACCAACTCCTGCTCCAGTTTATCAACATCCTTTTGGTAAGACAGAAGCAAAACTGGACAATCTTCCATTCATCGTCTAATGAGTGGTGCTCAGGGTGCTGTTATGCTTTCCTTGGTGAGTAGTTTAGTTTGCTGTGGGCAATGCACAGAGCAGGGTCAGATGGTTGCAGTTACCAAGAGTTTTCAGGTTGAGCTGCTCACCCCAACAGGTGTGCAAAAAAGATGGGGAACTATCCGATGATACAGCAGGATTCTGTATTCTAAGAGTCTCCACGTTTTGGAAACTGGGCGTGGTGACAGATTTCCAGTTTGGCTGTGAGACATATAGAACAGAGCATGTGGTACTCCAAATCAGGCATCAAAAATCAACTTTTTTATTCTCAATAGGGCTGGCACCGAGTCCGGTTTCCAGATGGTTTTCTGTTGCGTGTTTCTGTTGCTTAGAGGAACACAGCAAAAGCACAAGGGGAAGCCCTTCCCCACAAAAAAGGAAGGAATCAGGGAAACAGAAGTAAAAACACGAAGAATGAATCAATAATTAGTAAGTTACGTCCTTTTCCATGTCACTTTTCTCCAGTAAGGAACCAGCCATGGAAGCTCTCACTTTTACGCCAAACAATTCAGTGTTTGATTCTGCTGTCTGTAGTAGCTTTGGCTGGCATTTTCCAGTCTTATTTATACAGCTAAATGCAAAGCAGCCCATTATAACTCTTCTTATTTATTAAAAAATGTGGTGTTTGAAAGGGCAGATGCTCTTGTTTACCATCCCTTCAGATTTCAGTCAGACTTCATATCAGTGTTTATGCTCTATGCTATACAAAGTCTGACTTCTTTTGTTCTTTATTTGCTTTTGATATTTAATTTTTCAAACTCCTTGATGACTGTATTAGGGTCTGGTTTAGTTGTTTCTATATTTGGAAATTTTCCTTACAGCTCACTGATTGCACATTCATTTATAAATCTAATTAAAAGCCAATGGGAAATTTCAGTTTAAGAATTTGAGGCCTGGAGTAGCTGTGGCTTCTAAAAGATGCCCAGCACAGCTGCAGGGCACATACTTAATACAGTGGGGACATGACAAAGTTGACCCGAAGCACTTCTAACTACACTCACCTTCAACTATCTGGAGGTGTTCCATTTATTTGTTGTATTAGAGCCCACTTATTACCTAGCAAAAGACAACTCAAATACAAGAGAGGATAATGTCAAATCAATAAACTAAAGCACACTGTACAATCAAATGTCATTTGAAATCCAAGTTGTAGCACTACCCACCATTGTACTGCATAGCTCCAGTACACAGGAGCACTCGATTGCATGTCCAGTTTTCATAGCTGCATCCTTAAAAACAAATTCTTAAGCGCTCTGTATAACTGGGGCCATAAATATATATTTCATCTTATTTTCTAATTTAATCTTTCAAAATAGCAGTTGGAGGCTCAAGAGAGACTACCAGGGCACAGAAGGTCCAAATGTTCAACTTTCTGTTCTTAACTCTGCAGAGTACTGAGTACTGCTGACATCTACAATTCTGTGCCTCTGCTGGGGAGAGGTAAAGCTATTTAGCAACTTAAAGGATCGAGCCCTACTAAAGTTACAGAAATGTGAAAGACTTCATCAGAAAGGTTTATTTCATTGGGGAAATTTTCTTTTCTAACAGTAAGACTTTTCCCTGCCACCTGATCTCCTGTAACAGACTGGATTGTTCTTGTAGGGCTATTTTGCTGCTGTGGTCTGGAACTCAGGCCCTCTGAGGAGACCAACAGAGCAAAGATACAGCAAGTTACCAAAAACAGGGTTCCCAGGATACCATCCTGCCTAAGGGCATCCATAGGAAGCTGAGCCTGGGGCTTCTGGCTGCTTCTGAGAAGTGGTAGCTGGGATATAGAGGAATTGGGGCAGGATGCACAATAGCCTCTATCTTTACTGCTTTTATCAGCCTTTGCCTCTTGACCTTCAACCCATCCTTACCGTGTCCCCACTCCTTACCAACTTTTCTCTTTGCCTTCCATCTTACTGATGCAAAATTCAAGGTAATAAATAAGCTTTGCTTTCTTACTACTTTTTTGTGTCAGCTACAACTTACTTGGCTTGAAGCAGAAACCCAGGCATCTACAGACTGCGGCAGACAAAATGGCCAACTACCTTTGCATGGACACGAGCAGTGTATGGAAAGAGGGGCACCTGTGTCCCTAACCCTGCAGAAGCTAAGGAACAAGTGTAGCATTACTGCCAGCTGCACTGTAAAGAGGCAAATGTGTGGTTGCAGCATTAGAACCTATGAAATACAAGGGTCAGCAAGCAGCATTTTGAAGGGTAATGCAATTTTAATCCCTGGTCAGAGAATTGCCAAAGGCAGAGAAGGCACTTCAGGCTTGCCACTGTCCGCAATACAGCCACGCAGACGCCAGTCTGTGAAACACAGTCAGTCACTGAAACACCTTTCTTCACGTGCCCAAGCACAAAGCAGAGACAAGAAGAGCCACATAGCCACAGCAGAGCTCCAACCAGCTTTATCTGCTGGCCTGGGACCAGGAAGAGACACAGACTCAAACAGGGTCCGGGAAGATGTGTAGCTAAAAGGATTTAGTCTTTCCCATTATATTGTAAAATCCATTGTGCCTGTTTGTCACATGGAAAGGGAGAGAGGAAAGAAATCTCCCCCAAACATCATTATACAATCTTCTGTGGCTTGCAGTCACAAATCATCACATTCAGAGACAGACCTACATCTGAGCAAGGCTACAGCTTATTTCTGTGCAGGTTATCATACTGTGCACAGGATTTTTAAAGCACAATTACAGCTTCTGACATCCTACCTAAAGGAGTGGAGTGGTCACCATGGTAACACCTGCATCACATGGCAGTGAACACCTGATACCAATCAATCTTGAAAACATCTTTTTAAAGAAACAGACTCCTGGAAAACTGCACATGGAGATTTCTTGCTGAAACTAAGATGTTCTCTTATAACAAAAATGAAAGTTTTACCTTACCACCTTTTCATCTGACACTCCCTCCATACAATCCTATTTTGTATCAGTTTATAAAAGTGATAGAAAATAAAAAAGGACAACGGTTCTGTATTGAGAAGAGTAATAAACATCATAGTACAGCTGGCACGTAAATGATTCCTTGCATTTTTTCCCCAGAGCATGAACTGTGGCTTCTGAGAATATAGCCATGCTCTGGTTGCTAAAACAAAATAGAAATGTGCCTACTGTAGTGCTCCTCCACCTTCCCAGGACAACAGATTTCCCTCAAATGTTAAAAAACCCCAGAAATTTCATCAGCTTCTTTCTCCCTTTTTGCTTTCCAGATCTGCAATTCAATTTCATTGATTAGAGTTGTATTCCTTTGTGGGGGTATAAGAAGAAAAATATGTTTAAGGAAGTGATGTTTGCACTCAGCTTGGCACTGTGGCTTTCTGAAGTGCATTCAGGCCTCTAGACACATCCAGTAGCCAAAGAGCAGATGTAGTTGCTAAAGTCTCTGTGGTTTTTGGCAGGTTGGTTTTTTTTCAGCTCAGTTCCACCCCACCAGCCTTTGGGTTCTCTGTGCTGTGACTGCTCCTCTGCCTCTTTCAACAGTCTGCTGCCTCCTGTTATCCCAGTAAGGACAAATAATCCCAGAAAATACCTCATGCACAAAGTTCAACCAGTCTCAGCAGTATTTCCAACACAGTCTTTCTGTTTCCTATTTAATTCTATCTCAAGTTACTGCTACTTTCATTATTTGAAAGTCTGCTTCTTAATTTTCCTTTGAAAAAGACTATTTCTTTTCAGATGGCTTCCATCTTTGTCATCTTCCATTCCCTCTACATTCCCTTTTCCAAGTAATTCAGAGCTATAATCATCTATTCTGACAGTGCCTCTCCTTTTCTGAATGTGATTTCAGAACAGAAGAGTCACTGAATCTGCAAATAACCATTGACTGACAAAAGCTGGATATCCAGCTGCCACAGAACTAGTACAAATATGCACAGAAATTCTTTCAGCATCATGGAGATGTGTGGAAAAACAGCAGCAGTAGACACTGGATGAGTCCAAGGAGGTAACGATACATCCTTTCATGAGGTTACTGAAGTCACCAGAACAGGCGCCCCTCTGCCATGCCCTCCCACTGCTGAGCAACCACAACAGATTATGTGCACATGAACTGCTACCACAGGTTGTTTGAGTTCATGTCTACACTGTACACAAAAACTGATTAGGAAAATTCTTCCAAAACTTATTGCCAGAGTTCTGGTTATATCCAGAACTAACTACTGAACTCATCAGATGACCACTTAGAAAAAAGGTGTGAGTATTGCTATTCAAGAAGAGTGCTATCAGGATTCTTCTGACAAAGAAAATGCAGTAACTGGGTGGTTATGATATATATGTCACTTTGCATGTATCAACTGAAATCAAGTCAAACTTGTTTAGCTCAGGTAGGTAAAAAAATCCAGTTGTCTGTCATTTTAGTATAATATTGGCCTCTACCTACAGGTGTGTTTCAGGAGAAAAGCAAGGCATGTTGCTTTGAAGCAAGAAAAATAAAGGGAATTTATGACATGTAAAATTTGTGGCCATTGTTCTCTGCCCTCAATATGTTATGCAAATAACTCCCAGCAGCTGTACCAGGTATTTATACTGTCTGTGATGCTCTACAAGTCAGAACTAGCTGTCACATAGTCTTGTTATATATAAGGAAGCCTGGCTTTAAATCTGCTTTCATAGTGCGGAAGTTGCATTTATTCAGGTGTGGTTCTGACGTGTGTCTCACAGTAAATGGCATTAATGCTCAACAGGGCAACAGACTCCAACAATAGAAATATAATGCTCCAAAAATCAAAATGAAGAAGTCCATAACAGTGTATTGGGTTTTAATCTGTGCCAGGGCCCAATGATGTTTTTCAAACTGCAAATAATCAATGACAGAAGAGAGCCATTGATTCCATTTATTTTGGCCAGGATCAGAAACCATATTTTGACTATGTCCAGTATCTTTTGCAAAGGTAAGTGGCAAGGGAATATCAGGCAACTGCAAGAGAGTTGTTGCAGCAATTGAGAAAGCTCTTGTGGCTTCCTGTGTTTTATCAGACTGTAAGAAAGTACTCAAAACCTGCCCTTCCCAAATCCTTGGTTTAAAGACAACAACGTGATCCATGCAATGAAATGCACAAACGCAGTCTACCCTCGCTCTGAAAGAGCATTGTCGTAAATAACTAATTAACTACGCACTTCAGCCTGGAAGCTGAACCTTATACTTGCCACCACAAAATGATGATTCATTTGTTTACCATATCCATTTATAAATGAAGGGTCAGCACAAAAAAATAGCAGTGAGGGTCAAAACTGCCATGAATATTTTCATTACCTTCTCTATTAGGTCTACATATGCTTTTGTTGACAGGAAGATCACAAATCTTTCACCTCTGTGCAGCCAACTCATCAGAGCTGTAGGAGCTGTCAGTACTGCGAGTTTTGAAATGTATGCTGAACTGATGGTTTCTGATAAGGCTGCTCATATCTGTATGTGTGTGAACTTCAAATACCAAATTCCAGACTGTGAACATGGCACTGTAGGCTGCTGTTCATTTTTTAGTGCCCCCTTAGGAATACAATCTTTGTGTAGGCACATCTATACTGGGAGGCTTTTTCATCCCTTGATGCTGTGCAGTAGAAATAACTAATAAACAGCTTGCTAAAGAGTTATTTATCCAAGTAAAAACACAAACTCACTAGATTTAATAATATATTTTCCTTTTGCAATAGTGTAAAATAGTAGTGAAATAAAAACAACTTGATAAAAATTTGATCCATAAAGAGAAAACAGGATCAGAACAGCAGACCCCTCAAGCAAAACAAGTCAGACAGTCTTCCTTGCAAGTTCCCCTTTCAGATTCAGACTTCCTTCCCTGGCACCTATGGTAAATGGTTTTTTCCCCAGTCCAGTTAAAATTTCTTAGTCTCAGTACTATCACTCAGACACATCTGATGTCTTTTTTCCTCTTCCTTTCAGTCTCAAAAAGCAAGAGGCAAAGATAAAGCCTGGATTCTCTAACGGGGTTTTTCTTCACACTGTGATTAATGAGGTTAATGTGCTTTACTGAATTCTCACTCAAAAACGTCAAAAACCAACATCCCTCTGAAGCAGTGTGGAAGAAAGTCACCAATTCACCTCCTTGCTGCTGGCAGCCTGGCCTGAAATTGCTTAAAAAGGCTCAAAAACATTTGGAGACAGAGGGTCTGCCCTACTCCTTGTATTTCCCTATGAAATCCTTTAGACATAAACCATTGACCAAGCCTGCGACTAAGATTGGACTCAGCTGCACCAATGCTCCAACAGGAATTTAGAAAGCAAGGGGGTCCTCTTAGAACCTCATGACTCATTGGGATTATCTCCTTTACCTTTTACATCTTTATCCTTTTTCATCCTTATTGTCCATGTAAATAATTTGAAATTTGGTTCTAATCCAAGTTTTCTCTGTATGCTTTGTCTGTGTAGCGAGTCATAGAATGAAGCTTGCCATCGGACTTTGTCAAGATGCACCTTCACAAATTCCGATGAAACCTGCTGCTGCCGTTACCTTTGGCAGTGATTCCTCAAGTGACCTAAACCACTCATCTGTGGCAGTCTCCTAAGAGAGAATTTGTGGTAACTGTTGCCTCATTCTGCCTTCAGCTGAGTTTCCATCTGTGTTAGGAGCAGCCTCCTAAGTGCTGACCTCTGCTAAGAGACATTTTATGCCAGCTGTTGAGAGGCATTATGATTACTGGCTGAATTCAGCTCGACTGCAGGGGAGGGACCAAACTTCAGCCTACAGACAAACCCTTCTCCTTATGCTTCCTGTTTCCATTACTGCAATTAAAACATTGTATATGCTGTACAAGGCAAACTTGCTCTTTCTTCTGAAATACACAAATGTGGCACTAATTTAGACTGTGCATTGTGTAATTGTATTGATCTGGAGCACTGTTTCCCCACTTCAGTGTGGTGCCCAGACTCTGGAGGCTTTGAAGCAAACAAAGGTGTGCATGTTGACGAAATAAAGATGTGGTGTTAAGGTGGTTTGAATACTTTATCCAACTCATGCTTACATCAGGGGGAACATTTCCAGGATCTCAAATGCAGGACAGGGCTCAAAGAAGGGGATTTTGTACAGGTTTGGACTAGCAGCAAGGAATTCTGCCTTCTGTGAAGCATCTTTGAAACCCAAGAGGATGCACACTTAATCCTCCTCACACAGCCTATGCTATACATGAAGGATATTGGCAGGCATGATTTCCACATCATAAACTCATATTTGAGGAGTTTATCTTTAAAAAATGGATGGAGCTTATCAATTTGCACATTCTTACCATTCCCATACACAGAAATAGGTGGGCTCTACATCCAAATAGATACAGGAGGTCAATTCAATTTCTGAACCCATGTTACAACTATTAAGCTAAACAACTTATGCCATAAGCATCATTTGCAGTGAAATATGTAAAAAAATGACATTTCATGAGTTCCTTTATCAAGGTTAAAAAAAGTCTATAGCTACTTGGTAGGTTATCTTATTCTTAAGCCACATCTGCTTACAGTTGTAGTTATTTCCTCTACCAGTAACTTGCATAAGGACATTCTACTACTTTCAAAAGAAATTTCACAGATGCAGGGAAAAAATCCCCAAACTTTTCATACCCACTGTTATTAACACAAGCATTTAAAACTCTAAATCTGTTCTAAACATTCAGGAATGAGCAATAAATGAAGATTGTTTTCAGCAGCAGCAGAAGTTTTTTAAAAACAAATCTGTCTGTATTAATGAGGCTTAATTAAGCAACTTTCCCTTAACAGTCCTGGCTGTAAGTACATACTGAATTATTTACTCATTTGCAGAACTGCAGAGTATCTGCACTTCTCAATTGGAATCTCTAATTTAAGTTAAATGATAGAGTGTAAAAATAATCTGCTGTAATTAGGCTTTAAGTATTAACTATAGAAGTTCAGATGTTTTGTTAATATATGTTTTCTTCAGATCTTCATATACAACACTGAGGAACTCTGCTGTCCTCAACGGAAGAGCAGAGTTCCTGTTTCTTCCAGAGTTGTGACTAGTTCCTGTTTCATTCTTTTCTTCTGAGAGATCTCAATGTAAACCATTGGTATAACCAATAGATAGATCATCTGGGGGGTGTTCACTGCACATACACCCCTTCTCATCTCACAGTATTTCTGTGTGTGCTGAGAGGCACAGGAGCAGTGCTTTTGCCTTCAAAACTGCTTAGCCTGCAAGGCACTGGCAACATCTCTACATACCTGAAATGGAGAAGAAAGCAATAGCTACAGCTGTGGTAGGGACAAGGAGAGAACTCCACCAGCTTGCAGAGGGTGATGATGAGACAACAGTAACATCCAAAAGAGAGGTGAAATATGGCAGCAATGAGGCTTTAGGAAGATTGTGCTATCGTTCCAGATGCCCTGTCACTTGGCCAGGATCTCTGTCAGAAACCAACACTCTGCAAATTCACACACCTCCACAGATTTATGGTTTGCTTTCCATTACACATAATCTTAGTATTTCAAATATCCACAGAATTAAAAGGCAACAAATATCAGTTGTTTCCAAGATAGAACCTGCTTGATGTCATGAAGGTGGCTTCAGGGAGCAATTTCTGGATGTCTCTGGCAAACCTACTCTGGATTTGAAAACTCTGTTCAATCTAAAGAGCTGAGTAAGGGGTTCAGGAGGTAATTGATAATGCTGAGGATATAAAAAACCTGAAGGAAGCAAAATCTATCAACAGCTGTTAAAAACACTATGTCTCACTCAAGTAACCCATGAACTGCTGAGCACAGGACACATGGAGACTATACGTCCTGTGTTCATGGTGTTTTCCCTTATTTTTGACCTCTCTCAGCAACAAGGCACTATGCACTAGATACCCATTTGATAAGAACCAGCTCAACTGTCCTCAACTGCTCTGGACAAAAATAGAGAAACAAATTCCCCACAAATGAAATCCCCATTATGTTGGTTCTAGCAAAAGAATAACTTCCCTTCCTTTCCACACCAAAAAGAAGTCCAAATCATTTAGTCAACATTGGTTTAAGAAAACCCATTCCTTTCTGCGACAAGGCAGAACATCAAGTTTCTAATAAAGTGAAGACAACAAAAAAGCATTTTCAGTTTTGATTTCAACGTCCAGAAGCTGGTGTGAGATAACCTCCAACCAGCCCCACAACAATCTCCTGAAGAGGGGAAGGACTATTCTCTCCTATGGCAAGGAGAAATCAAATGTGTCTGCTTATCTTGGAGAGGTAGAAAGCAGAAACTGAAAGTGGAAAATTACAAGGGTATTTTGTGCTAATAAGACATCAGCCTTCTGATGAAAATGGGAAAGGATCTTATTAACTGTTCATTCAGTTTAGCTTTTTTTTTATTTCAAAGAAGCATTAGGCAATGAAAAAGCACTCTCAAGACTGAAAGAGCCCAATCAGAAAAGAACCTAACATTATCAATTTTGTCTTCCTATTGAAATTGTGTTACCCCTCCACTTGTGCTAAACTCTGCTTGAATGGCAAAATGGAAAGTTTCACGGTGCACAAAGAGATGAACACACAGTTTTTTTCCATACTGGTCACCCTGTAAGCCCAGCAACTCTGGGCTGGTGGCTGCAGTGGCAGCCCTGCTGTGCTGCAGAGTGTCCTTCTGGAAGGGCACCAACAGAAGTTAACTAACCCCTGTAACAGTGCTCTTTAAAGCAAGGTGATGACAAGGAAATTTAAAAGCCAAATGCCCCAAAGAATCAACACCTGCTGTCCTGTCTGCAGAGACATCTCTGACATTGGGCAGTCAGGAGATGACAATTTATGTGATGTTTCTACCATTAATAAAGCCATCAGCATAGATGTGAGAGCTGAAGTCAGCAGTTCCAAAACTAAATCCCTCTTTAAAACCTATGACGAGAAGGAAAAGGGGTCAGAAGCCCAGACAGACCCCAGCTGCAGGTTATGGTCACTTGCCAATGTTTGACTAAAGCAATATGCTCTCACACGAGGGCTCTCCAAAGGCTGAATGGCATTTGGAGGTGAGGGGAAGGCAGTCCCAGGGAAGACAATGAATCATATCTGATCCCTAAGGAGATGCAGAGGGACAGCAGAAGTGGAAAAGGGCTTTCTTCAGTCTTTATTCTTGCACTGTGCAGGCCAGACACAACTACAGCCCAAGAGGTTCCCTAAGGGTTAGGACTGCACATCTTAGCCCTCCCTGGAACAACAGCATCTCTGCAAAGAGCAGGAGGACAGCAGGAAACATTAAACCCCAATCCTAACCTCTGCATACTCCATGACAGCTTCATCCAGTAAACAGGAGTTTTACAAGTGCTTTGCAATCCTCCCTGCAGGTTTCCTTGCTGCTATCAGTAGGGGAATGCAATTTTATATATCATGAAAACATGGTATTTATATCTGCATGTAGCAAATAACAACAACAACAAGATGCATAACTGATATTAATGGCAGATAAGCCTGAAGCCTTGATGAAAAGCCTCAGGAGAAGTGTCTTCAAACACTACTGTCCTATGTTCAAATTCACTGCTGAACCCACCATTCATTTTCCCCTCTCTAATTCCATGTCACGTTGTCACTGCGCTTTCTCCTGCCTTGTCCCCACACAGAGTGTCCTGCACAAGAACACCCGTGTCTGTTCGCACAAGGGTATCCATCGGGCAGGCTCTGTAATTGCATTTGCTAATGCTTCTTTTGACCCAACAGGCTGTGACTGACCATGTGATATTCCACGTGTGGTGTCACTGAGATCAAACCTGAAATAAAACAATGGAAAAAAGCCTTGGCACACTGGGTATCACATGGATGTGAAGTGAAGGTCACCTCCAGACTCAGTGTGCTGTGATACCAAACCTCAGGCAAAGTGGTGGTGTTCTTGCTCTTCTCTCTGCTGTATATATACACCACTGAAATGATGGGAGACTGACTACCTGGGCAGCTTTTAGCAGCCTGGAATGAACATAATTCTGATATTAATTCACCAGGTATTCTTCCTAGTCCATCTCTGTCAGGTATGCATAGCAACAACATTCCCTCTGTTCATTCCAGGAATGAATTCTTCCCTTCACCTATACTGAGAAAAAGGATGAATGCACTTATGCTTATTCTAAACACAGTTCAGTGCTCTAACGCAAGGATATGGTCAGGCCACACATCAATTAACCATGCAGCTTTACAGCAACAAGCAGGCAGATCTATAGATTTTTTAACTGCCCTTGGTATGGAGGACATCTCCAAAAAAAAAGTAGGGCCAGTGTACCACTGTGCTGCAGAGATCCATCTGAGAGGCTACTGCAGCCAGGCACGATCTCTAACAGATGTTCTGATATATGTCAGAAACCAAATTCACCCTCATTTACCTTCAACTTCCACAAGGCAGAGAGGCACCAACACAGAACTCTACTCTTCAAGTCCTGGGTGGTTCATTCCTCAGGTCTTGATGAGTTGTGGGTCTAAGCTGGCTAAAAATACGCCATGAAGCAGGAAACTGTTCTTTCAAGAGCTGATAAAAAGTTCTCCTAAGGATGCACTGCTTCCAAACAAATGCATAAAAACCCCTTTGAAACAGAAATAGGGCAGGATACATCTCACAGAAATGAAAGGACACATGGCATAGGGCCTCAAGATTCCCTGTGTTCAGCCAGGTTCCTTTCAAAGTTTTATTCAACATCATAAAAATATTCATGCATAGCAATTCTAGCATGTCCATTCCCACTGAAGGATGTTCAAGCTCTACAGCCAAATTCTCATACAATGCTCTGAGTTTTCTCTCTTTGTCCTTAGTACTGTTTTGCTTCTCCAAAGAATCCTCAGAGCAGCATGGAGAGGAGACACCAGGTATTTAGCAAAACTATCATGTCTGTTAGTAGCACAAAAGATACCCTGCCCCAAATAGCATCAGTCAGGGGTTTGTACCTAACCCTCTTCCTACCACATGCTCTTAGGAGGCATCAGTTAACCAGTCCTACACCATCCTCTCAGTGTTCGTGGTCACTGAGTTTGATGAGCTAATACTTGATTCTTCAGAGATGCGTGCTTTGAACACATCTGGGAGCTGACCATCAAAATACTCTATATATATATATATATATAAAAATTGTATCTACATGAAGAAAAGGAAGTAACTTCTACAAATAAACTACTCTCCTGAAATTTTGGTCTTTCAGCTACAGAACTGGGGGCTGAAAAACAGGTACCAGATATCAAGACCTGACAGACGCAAAGTAACCTAGTCAGAAGAGAGTGAGCTGCAAGTTCACACTAAGTCCTTTACTAGTGCAAGTGGCAATTTTATCTGAAACTGTAAACGACTATAAAAGGAAAAATCAAAGTCAGGATTTACTAATAGCCTTTCTGAGATTTCATGCAACAAGAAAATGTGCTGAACCTACATATCCAGGAAAGCTGTACTTAGTAGAGTGTGGTTTCAGACTGCTTACAAAGTGACCTGAAATAGTTGAATGGACATAAGAGTCAGGGGCTGTAGGGAAAAACAAGCTGAGTGAAAAAAACATTGCCCAGTCTGTGCAGTGGCAGAACCCTTGCCCTGTGCAGCATGTCAGTAAATGTTTCTGGGATCATAAACTTTTCACAATGAATTTCTGTTATCACACGGTAGGCACAGCTAAATCCAGGGCACATCACTCATTTGCCTCACTAGAGGACATGAACTGCTCAGTCTTGCACGAAGCCTCCCTGGTGACACAGTTGTCTATTTTGTGCTTTGAAGGCTTCATCTCACAACTCAGAAGGTAATGTGTTCCCATTTTAGCAAGGACAGGCTGGAGATTCATGAGAAAACCTGCTCCTACCTCAAACATCCCCAAATGAAGGATGGCCTCCAGCCACAGAACACTTCCAATGCAGGATGCCCCACAACCATCCACGTCACAAACCACAATGTGGAGGGATCTTTCAGGTGCCACAACCTAGACCGTGGCACAAAACAACTCTGACACCAAGACGTGGCTCATCATCAGGCTGGAGAAAAGGCTGAAGATGAGCAGCAATTGTGGCCACAAATGGCCAGAAATCCACCAAGCCGAGGCGGAGGTGTGAGGTCAAAGCCATTGGTGTTTATATCCTTGGATAAGGTGGCACTTGCTATGCGGCCTAGAGGTACTGTGAGCCCACACATGTAGGTTTTGTTGAAGCTCATTTGGGATTAATTGGATAGCTGCCCTCACTACTCAGTCTCAGGGAAAAAAAAACCACAGAAAAAAATCAGGGTTACACGGTAAAAATGCTTCTTCAAGATCAAGTTATGAAAAATAAGAATGGCTTAAATGAATTTCTGAATTAGAAGTAATCAATTTGGTGGTGAAACAGAAAAGCTCTTTCGATCTGTTTGGCTTTTTTGTTTCTTGGTTGTTTTTTTTTAATCTGAACCATCTATCCCTCTAAAGCTCTGTACAATTCCTGCATTATCTCAGTAGGCACTGCTGATTCAAAGCAAGGATTAGTAACAAATCTGTGCCACCCCATTAAAACAGCAAGTTGGTGGATGGGAAAAGGGCACATGCATCAGGATGACCTTTCTCACAGATATTCATGTTTGATTACCAGTACCTTTTCTGGTTATACAGATTGACCAGTACACTGTAACATCCCAGCTCTTCCTGAATTGTGGAGACAAAAATAAGAAAGTCTTTACCACCACAACAGTGCTACTTATCATGCAAAACCACCAGAACAATTTTATTCTTCCGAGTAATGAAGATGCCTTAATAAACCCTATTAAACCCAAGCATCAGTACCAACCCCAGCATTAAACTGTTGAATATAGAGCAGTTTTCCCATGGGAAATTTATGACCACAGGAAATATTCTAGCCTTGTTATTTTTATAGCATCCATTCATTTTTTAATGGAAGATTTAAAATTGTATTCAAAGTGTCCTCTACCTTGAAGAAGAAAAGTAACCTGCATTGGAATACCATGCCACAGCTCCCAAAACATGAGACGACACCTGGGTGCAACTGCTGTTGCCAAAGCATGTTCATTTAGTCAGCCACCATTCTCCTCAATAGACATCCTGCACATTTTGGTCATAAAACAAAACCATCCTGACCTTTTATCTCACTCCTCTGCTCAGTAACATTGATGCCCACTGTCAAAGTTTACAGACAGGGGTCCTCAAGCCCTTTGCATGTGCCACAGACCTTGTTCCCTGAGCTCTCACTGCTCTGTCACCTCAGCTCTGCCCCTCTCTCCCACTGGCGGCTGCCTTTCCCAGTGCTTCCAAGAGAACATCCCACAAACTCAGTACTCAAGATGAGAAGCACCAACAGTTCATGAACCGTTTACCAGTGACTTATTACCAAGTGCAGCATGACCTGAGAAAAAAAAAAAAAAGCCTGTTATTTTTTTCCTCTAATTTAGAAAATGAGGGCACGATTTCCTCCAGAAAGCAGATGCCACAGAATTATTAGTGGGTGTTTCCTGGTATTTTGTTCACAGTTTAAACATTCAAATTGCATTTGCAATAAGTGTTTGTTGAATGTTTAGCACAGTTAAGCTCTATTTTTATCTAGAGAAGTATCATTTCAGATGTCACAGTTCACCAGTAAATTCTGAGTACCATGTTTGTTTTGAGTGGCATTTCTCCAAGGATCTACAACTCCAGAGCTGCACTGAAACGTAATTAACAATAAAACGCATCACTGCAGCTCCGCTGCATCTTCCATTTGCAAACAAACTGGTGCTAAACTGTACCATATCCCAGCACTGCTCTCTGCTCAGCTTCCCTTCCTCCTCACCTCGACTTCCCTTCCTCCTCATCCTCCCCCCCTAAACTCAGAGACACAAATCTACAGAAAGCGTGCCAAGACACTTTCTGAAGAGATGTAAAAAGGAGAACAGTGTCATGTATATTCCTCACCCAAAATAAGCCTATGTGCCTTTTATACAGTCCATATGCTTATTTTCTTAACAATTTCTGAAACTCCCATACAGATACCAGACACAAACATGCCATAATATTCCTTCCTCAGTTTCAGGGTTTTTCCCCCTGAGGATTTCGCTCCCCTGAACATTCCCAGAACATCTCCAGCCTCTCCCAAGTTCAGCAGTGGCTGTGTTGGCACTGTGCAAACACAGCTCGCAACACCACTGAGCTGTTTTTAGCTCCCATGCTGCCTGAGGCTGAGCATCTTCCCCCTCATCACATCCCATTTAGTGATGAGCCATCTATCCTCATGCTTTTGAATGCTACACTCTCTCTTAGGAGATGGAGCCTTAAAAAGACATGCTCCATCAAAAGAGCATGTCTCTATGTGTTCTGCTGTCAAGGCCTTTGCCCCAAAATCAGAACAAGGTCTTATCCTGCACCTCTTTTGTTCAGTTGTATAAATAGACTGGCCTGCTGTCTTGCTGGAGCAGTTCAGACTGGCACAGGAGGAATGAAGCCAGATCCCCCTGCCAGCTCCTGGTAAGACATCTGAACAAATATCCCCATTTTGGGAACAGCTTAACTTCAAATGGTAATTATGTCTCACCTTTGAGGGGCTCCTGCTTTTCAAAGCCTGATGGCTGGACCACCTCCCCCGTCACAGACACAAGCAAGGGATCCGCTGCCATCCGTACATCAAACGTGGCTCCTGTCAGATGGCAGCTCGGGCTGTCAGCCTCGCTTCTCTTCCTCCATGAAATACTGATGCTGGAAAGTCTTCGCAGGGAAACTGGGATTGCAGGACGCATCCTTTGCCCCAGAGATGGCACTGCCGGCTGTTATCTCTGCTCTCCAGTTCTCAACCAGGAATAGAGCAGTAACAAATGCACTCATCCTACCCTGAAAAGCAGCCATACAGAAAGGCCTGGGCTGGAAATCCCAGCTTTTTGGTGGCTTTAATCAAACGGAACAGCACTGGGAAGAGAGGGGAGAGTGGTAGTGGGGAAGTGCTGAGCCATTCAAATTTAAATTGACTTTTTTACTTTTTTTTATTTTGCTTTGATTTACCTCTAATCTTACATTCCTTTTCCTAAATTCTGAAAAGGTACAGAAATGATGCCAAGATACAGATTAAAATATATAAATTACCATTCCGTCTCAAAATGCATGCCTAGAAAAATTGCATAGTTAAAGTATTTATAGTAAGGACTAATCAAGCCATTAAGCCATAAAAAGCTTCATTAAAAAAAAAAAGGTGAATCTCTAAATCTCATCTTTCTGTTCTTCCAGAGTATTTATTTAATTTTAGGCAATTGAACTTCAGGTTCTAGGTTTTACAAAAACCTAAAGAACAAGCAATTTTTAAAATCATTAAGGTGTGAAGTTTTAACTGACTTTTTGGTTGTCAGAATCATGAGGCAGATATCACTCCATGTGAATGTGCAAAATTGATCAGCTGGATAAATTTGTTCAGCTTTCTTCTATGCTCTGTAGACCACCAACTGCTAATAAAGAGGCCTCCAGTTTTGTTAGTTCTCCCTTTGTATGACAAAATGTAATTCTCTACAAAGGCTGGATTGTTAACCAGTCACTTAATTAACACAGCAATTATACAGATGAATGTCTTATTACATCCCTTCAACATAACTAAGCTTCTGTAAAAACATTCAGTTTCCATGCTAGGATGTGTGAATTATTACAGTTGACTCAAAACAAGAAAGTCTTTCCTTAAATGGGATTACAGCAAGTAGGTTTCCATTTGGAATTATTTTAATACTCAGTAAAGCTAAATTAATTAGTATCTGACTTAATTTTTTTTTTTTTTTTTTTTTAGTTGCAAAACTTGCTAGAACAGAAACAATACACTGAGTCTCTTGGGAAACCTGTTTGAGAAACACACCATTCCATTTATTCTGTTTTACTTTGGAGTGCTACTTCCAGCTACCTGTAAGTAATGAGAATCTGGAAGGAGAGAAGGAGCATAAAAGTGAGTTACTCATTAATAAAAGGAACCGTGTGGACAGCATGTACTCTCTCTTCAAACTGTAAATAATAAAGCTACCAACTCAGAACAGAAAAAGCTAGCATTGCCTTTTCAGTGATCCTTTTTCCTAAAAGCACCATGCCTTATGATAAACACCATTACATTCAAGTGGAAACCTTCCAATCACATCAATAATAGGTTGTTCCCATTAGGAATTGACTGAGAATTATTTTTATTCAATTTAATTCCTTTCACAGTTCTAGCTTTTCCAGCAAACAAATGCAAGTTCAATGGGAAAGAAAACAAATATTCCTCCAACCCTCACACTCTCATCTTTTTAAGCTTTTTTAAGCTCTCTGAGGTAAACAGCAAGCACTTTTAGTGACAGTTTCTGAGTAATGATTGGGAAGAGCAGGGAAGTGGTTGAAAGCACCACTGGCTTCTTAATGCCAACTCTCTTATGTTACTCAGGGAACATATGTTCAATCACTGCTTATGAAACAGCTTTGACAGCATGGAGTGGAGCTTTTTGCTTGATGTTTGCAATGAGACCCTATCTATTGTAGAAGCACCTGCTTATAGTTTACTTTTTTGAGGTGGTTCTTTAGTATTTTTTTGTTAAACAGAAGCAACTCACAGTCTTAATAATAGACTAGTCAGTGGCTGTCTTCTCTGGAGACTTCGTTACTGAGAGGTTTCACTGCAATCCTGCTCTTCTGAGAAGACATTTAGAGAAAATATCAGAAGGGTGTTACAACAGAATTTCTAATACCTGACCTTTCCAAGAAGAAAAACAAGTGAGACACATTAGAAGAAACCCATCCCCACTTAGGGACATTTCTTTTAAACATCAAAATCACACCATTGCACATGATGCCTACTTCCAAGAAAGCGGTAAGCTCAGTGTTTCATTTCTGAACACAGAACATAACTGTCACATTAAAGCTTTAGCAAAACATGTTTACAGAAGTCCTTGCATTTTTATTATACTGTATTGTGCCTTGGAGAAAGCTTTTCTTAAGTGAACAAAAGCTGCAGCAGACTGAATTAGACTTGAAGCCTGTAACAGATCACATGCAGTACACTTAGAAATTGTTTTACAACATTGAATTTAACCATATCTAAGGCAGACTGTATTAGCAAGGTATTTTAAGGCAGGGACTGCAAACCACTATGCTGTTGTTAGCATCTACTTGTTATTTCTCATTAAAGGTACTGTCAACTGGTCTTTCAGTCTGTTAAATAAGATTCCTCTTCCCTGTTATATTTTTCATGCATTACAAGGACTTCACAGCAACTTTTCAGAGGCTCAGCTTTGAGCTTGGAATGACAGGGTCACGGGACAGCTCAGGCTGGACGGGGCTCAGGATGTCCTTGGTCCAGCTCAGTACCAAGGTCACATGAGGCTGATCAGGGCTGTGCTCCCTCGGGGCTGGAACCCCCAAGAGCAGAGCTGGCACAGCCACCATGGGCAGCCCACACCTCTGCCTCCCTGGATTCTTTTCCTTGTGCACTATCTGAACCTCTCTGGCTTGGTCCACCTGATGCCCCCCTGTGTCTTTGGCCCTCTCTTTTTGACCACCTCCCTCCCCATGGTACCAGAAACTGCTGTCAGCACCTCCAGAGCCATCTTCTCCCAGACTGAGCCAGCCCATCCCTCACCCTCTCCTCATGCAGCAACTGCTCCAGCCATAACCACCATGCTTTTGATATTCTAGAAAATGGCTCCTTCCCTGGAGGAGAGTGCATCCTATTTTGCAAGGAAACAGGAAAGGTGAACTACACTGACACACTCCACAGCATCATCTGACTCCCTGTGTCCAGGGAACTGCAATCCTGTGTCCATGCCCAGCTCTGCTACAGGCAGGGTTACAGCTAAATCAGTATCTCATCTTCCCATTACAAGTTGTCTCCGTAGGAGCAGCCCATCCATGTCTGGAAAAAGTGGCAACAGAATTGCAGACCTCTGCCCTGCTCCTCAGTTCCAGGGTGGCTTTCATTTTTTCAGAGCAGTTTATAAAGCCAGTCCTCAGAATTTCTATTCATACAAACAGCAGAAAAACTTCCCACTGTATTGTGGATTTAAATCAAGATGAAGTGCCATATGATTGCTTAACACCTTGTTATCAGCCAAAGCCAACAATGCTATTCACAACTGGCTAAGCCCTGAGAAATACATATACTTCGGGTATTAATTAGGCAAACCCTATCCTTCTACTTGGTACCATGGGGGAAATTCTAGTTCAAACACTATTTTCAGAACTGCTTGTCCACTCAGAAACAGAATTTTTAGACATCATCTTCCCATCTTCTGCTTCCTTTAGTCCTCTCACCCAACCAAACCTCATCCACAATAGATGGAAGAGACACACAAAGGTCTCCACATATATACTTCCAGGACAAATCTTACCAACGCTAATGGAAACTCCCTTAATTAAGGACTATAAAATCCACCTGTGTAGACAGAAATTGCTTATGAACAAAGCATACCATGTATTGCCCAGGAATTAAAGCTATTTTTGAGGAGGCAGAGGAAGGGTGCAGAATCATATCAATGAAAATCTCTTTGTCATCACTCAGTGAAATACCACAGAGCGCTTTCATCAGTTTCTATGAAATATTTAACAGCTGCCAATGCTTCTGCATCTGTCTGAGCAAGACCGAGGTACCTTGTAATGAAGAAGATATAAAATATCAATAGGTCAGGTGCTCAGCTAAAGGATACAAATGACACAAGATTCCAAACTAGGCAAAACAAGTCTTAAAAGTGATGTTGAGCCTGAGCAAAGGGCAGTACCTTATACAGACAGAGCACCAAGTTGTATGGTGTTGAATGCTGCACATCTTCTAAGGGCATTTCAACAACTCCAAAGCTGCATTACTAACCACAGTTCCAGGTTACTCAGGAGCCTATAGAAAACCTTCTGTATTTCCAACAGGATGTTGTGAACTGGTTGCAAAGGTAATTGAAAAAGGCTAAAATAAAAGTGAACTCATTTGTCCATTGGGGGCTGGAAAGCAGAATAAATTATTCCCTCTGTTCTGCCTCAGCAGGTGTTCAGATCTGCAGGCATAAACATCACTGTGTACTATAAACCCAGTTCACCTTCCTCTGTTGGATGGAATATGTGGACAGGATGGGGAAAGCCAACAGAGATAGCTTTGCTATCATTGTGTATGTAGCAAATACTGCTTAATCTGTAGATTAAAATAAGAAGCAGCAAAAAGAAAGAAGCACGTGCTCCCTGATCTGCAATTGCTAGGAAGATCGCTGGGATCTTCCTAGGGACACAGAAAATGGAAGATTTTTAATTCAGAGCTGCATCCTTGCAGCACAACCCAGCACAGAACTGCCCCTACCTCTGGGTTCAGCATGGAAAGATGTGTGCCACAAACCAAAGACATGTAGAAAAGCTTCTGCTACATATATTCAGTGCTTTCTGTGATCTGGGAAGCCAGCTGAAATCTTCCTGTCCAAATGCCTCAGCCTGGGTGCACCTGGCCAGAGCTCCACACCCAAAGGCTGCTGAAGGTACATGTCTCCCCATGTACAGTGCAGACCTGACCCTGATAAAATCATCACCTCCCTTTGCTGACAGAGGTTTTTAGGGTGTAGTCACATGAGCTGCCTCGGCCACAGCTGAACCATGTGAAGGACTCCTGCTCTCAGCCCACCCCCTGGTGTGGGCAGAGGCCACACTGTCTCTCTGCAGGACGTCACTGCCCTTCTCTGCCCTGTCGAGGTAAGGGCACAAGTTTGCACACCCTACCTAATCTTTCACCACAGCACAAGCTAAACACTTCCACTGGCAGGGTTTTAAGACCCATCCCTTGAATGCATTTGAACTGAAGCAGACTGGGTAGCACCTACATACGATGCTACATCCCACGTTTCTGGCAGCAATGCAACCACTGGTGAGGGGTGGGGGGTGAGAAACTGCTGTGGGAGTTGTCTCTGACACCAGCTGGGAGGCACCCAGCCCAGGGTGAGGGGTGGCAGCTACCCGGAGCACAGGGAGAGCTGCAGGCGGCTGCCAGGAGGCCAGGTCCTTGCTGCAGGGAAGGATGTTTGGCTCGATCCAAATGCAAAAGGATGAGGCAGGGCAAGATGCTACAGAAACGTTTGTGCTTGTTCCCAGAAAAAAGACATCACTGTGCACCTCATCCTTCCCTTTGTAAATACAGAACAAGAGAATAAAGTCAAATGTAATTGCTACACAAGCATGGTGGTGCTCTGTCTTTAGTGGGGAAATGAAGGCTTTAATGCATATAAATGATTGTAAAAGATGTAGAGGAGAGCTTTGTGCAATGTGAATGCTGAAAAATATTTTCAAATAAATCAACATTATCCAGTGAGCACTTTACTAAATTCATTTCATTTAAATATGTATATTCATGCCCAGAGAGCAAGACCAGTTGATACGATTTCAACAACAGGAAAAATGCTAGCAAATCAACTTAATATACTATTAAATCTTTCTAAAGAAAAAAAAAAAAATGTTAAAAAATCAACCAAACCCAACCACCTCAAAAACCTACCCACAGTAATTTAATAGGGAGATAATGAAAGAGAAAAGACAGACAAGTATTGTGATGCTATTAATGTTGGCAAAACAAGGAAGGAGAAAATGGGCAATTACCTGTGAACACAGCTCTTAACTTCAGTTGTGTAACAGAACAAATAATCAGAACAATAACCACCACTTGAAAGTCAATATTCATAAAGGTCCTGCTAGATAAACTCACAACACCTTTTCATATTTCTCCTCCATTATCCTTCTCATGACACGGGGAGAGTGTTACAGCATCCCACTGTGCAGAGAAAGCAGGAGAGGATGTTCGGATGTAGCCTTAACCAGAAGAAATAGCAGTGGCAGTAGGAAGCAAATTAAAGTCTAACCAAAAACTTGTAAGCAATTGAGAGAAACTGATTGTGGAAGAAACTAGGTTTTATTGTGACCACAGTAATCGAGTGTTTGCATTGAGTCAAGATAACAAAGAAAATTACTGCACCATTGGCTATCAACCCTGTATCAAGAAGTATTAAAATAAGGGCTAGGAAAGCAGCACAGCAACTTACGAAGTGGAAGAATGACAGTTGTCTGTATTCATAACTCACTACCAGAAATATCTCAGACCTATTGAGCTTATTTTGAGAGGATTATGGAGAAGAAAAGGCACGATCAAAACTTCCACAACTGTGCACTCCCAAGGAGCAAAGAAATTGAAAAATATAATCACCAAGCCTCAAGCAGCAGAAGTTATAAAGCTCAGCATCCTATGGAACACCTGCACAAATTTTCTTATGTCTATTAAGTTGAATGCTTGCTACAGCTCTTCCTTCACTGGATTCAGAGAATTACTTTTGTAATTCTCCCCTTTCAGGCTGGGGGTGATGCATTAACTGAATCTCTCTCATCTCCCTGGTCACCAAAAGTCTTGAGGTTTGTAAGATTTCATCACTTTGCAATCTCTACGCTTCTATTTATATTGGCAAAAATTAATCTCCAAGGGTAAAAAAATTACACCAAGGCAATGAGGGGAGCTGTCAGTCAGACAGCATTATTATTATTTTAGCTTCATCTCCTTAGGAAATCAGGACGAACTTAATATAGTCAGGGCAGAAGGGAAGAAATAACAAAAATAAATCTAAAATGGGAAAAACTTCTAAAGCCAGAATTTTTAAGTCATGTACAGAAGACATTATTTCACGTGAGGAAAGCCAGATTCGGGAGCTTTTCACAGACAGATCACCATTTCTGACTTTCTAGGATTTCTGCTAAGCCATACCCTTAGGCTGCAATGAAAATCTGGATGATCCCCTTGTAAAAACGCCAATGCCAGAATCTTAATCCATTCTAACACAGATGTTTGACTGTCTAAATACTTCTACCAGACAAGATCACTTGGATTTACTTTTGTAATTCTCCCCTTTCAGGCAGGGGGATCCCATGGGTCTGACTGGCCAGTCTGGATGCCACAGAGTGAAAAAAATCAATCCAAACTCCTGCACTGTTCCACTGCTCACAAAACTATTTGAGAGAACAGGGTGCACCCTAGGGAGACGCTGCAGGGAATGGAGGCTCTTTGGACATCAAGAAGTGGAGAGAACACACCAATTTCCCTCACTTTCCCCCCCAAAGCCAGTCAAGAGGAAGCCATGCCCAGAGAACTGATGGTCTTGGGGCACCTTCACCAGGAGGAGAAATCAATGAAGTCCAGTAGAAAGCCCAGCAGCCGTGCAGGGAATGCATGATCTTGAACTGGTGGAGAAAACTTTAGAAATGATTCCTCATAGATTTTCCACCCCAGGTTTTAGAAACTGAAGGAAGTAGTTACATTCTGAATGGCTAATTAAGAACTCTCATCAGTATACTAACAGCAAATATTATTTGTAACAGGATAGTCAATGAATGGGCACAAGGGAACAGTTTTGCACTTTCACACAGATGAACAACATGACCTGACTGAGTTTCTGTCTCTCAGCATTTCATTGATTTACATCAGTATTTTTTAAATTTGTCATGATTTTGAAGTTCAGGTATATTTTTATAACATACTGATATATGTTATGCTGTTTTGCCTTAATTTGTAACTGTCATGACACATCTAATAATAATAAAAAAAAAAAAAAAGAAAGAGAAAAAAAGAAAGAAAAAAAAAAAGAGAGACTGGTCTCTGTTCCAACAGGGTGTATTAAAAAAACCAAGCTACAGAACTATACCTTCACTCTAATAGTACAGTAAAGTGTGTTGTTTTCAAAGTTACATGGGTATTTCTAGTTAAGTTTCAAATTATCTTACTTATATATATAAGTATTTGCTATCAACAACAATTCAGTATTTCAAAACCATCATAGCATGAATATTCAAGTTCAAACCTTCAGAGATTATTATCAGTTGAAACAAAAAAACTCAGTAACTCAGACCATTCTCATCCCCATGACTTCTTCAGTCAGAAGAGGTAAACAAAACGTCATTGTCTTTCCTTCAGCTGTTTTCAAGGTCTCTGTTTTGATCAATTTTTTCATCAAAAACTGTTTTTTTCCTAGATAGAGAAGGTGATGAAGTTATACTGCTTAGGTCAATATGTGCTATACACTTCCACATTAACCAATCCTAACCACAATGCCCCCAAATGTAGACAGTAATTTTATCTATTGCTTCAGGAATTTTTAATACTCTTTTACTTCTCTCTTTGCTAAAAGCACTTGCCTGCTCTGCAGAGTCCACAAATAACTTCAACAAATGCTGAAAAGCATCATTTATGACTGGATTAAGAAACACTTCTCTTGCTGCCAACATTCTGTGGCAATCAGAAAGAAAAAATTCCTGCCTCGCGCGTGATCTAAGTACAAGGACATTCCTTGCAAACACAGAAAGCTGAAAGTCAGTGATGTATTTTAACCCATTTTCTAGGAATATATTTTGCATCCACAAATTGCATGTTAGTTGTTCACTATCCTGTCCGTGCAACTTAAATGATGGACTTTATGCACAACGGTTGTTTCAAATATGTGCTGTAGTATACCTAAGCAGTGAATTACTCTCTAGCCTTCGTGATTGATTTGACCGTATAAACATAACTTCAGGAAGGAGACGTAGTTAAAAATCGCACTTGGCGCACTTCTGATTGCTTTTCTGGCGGAGAAAAAGTCATTTCAGTACCCTTCCCGACGAGAGGCAGCCTATGTATGACACCGATTAGCGGCTTCCCCTAAATACCTGACGCTAAGAAACATTAAACCTGGTCAGTCCGGAAGCATCCAGGGCAGGAAGGCACAGGCAGATCATCCGTGACCTATCCCGAAGAACGCCTGGACACGGTGGTCGGGCACGGGACATCACGTCCCCAGGACCACCCTCCACAGCTGCTTTATCGCTCCTCGCCCGGAGCTGCCAGGCCGCCCGCCCTCTGCTCCAAACTTCTCCCCGTTCCCTTCGATGTCCGAAGGGCTGCCTGGGGCCGCGGTGGCCGGGCAGGGAGGGACGCGCACGGTACCTGGGCACTCCGCGTCGCCGGGAACGCTCCGGTTTGCGGGGCAGGGCGGGCGGCCCCTCCCGCGCCCCCGCCGCTCCTGCGGGATGTTCCCTGCCNGCAGCCCGTCCCGGCGGGGAGCAGCGCGGGGGGGCCGCGCCCCAGGGGCTGCCAGGCCTGGAGGTGGCGGGCGTGGGGCAGCATTCCCCAAAATCCCGAGTGAGGGGCACCATTCCCCAACATCCCGAGCGAGGAGGGGTGGCTGAGGTGCCGTTGCCGCCGGGAGAGGGGACGTGGCTGGGACACCCCTCCCCTCCAGCAAGTGCGGAGGGACGCACCTGCCGAGGGTCCCTGTCCCCCGTGGCCCTCACAGCGCACAGAGCTGTCCCGCTGCAAACTGATGTCGGGGGGAAGAGCAGGTGGCGGTGCCCTAAAAACAATAGGGAAAACGGCTCTTACCTGAGGCCTTGTTGCCTTTACTCCCTTTTCTTTCCCGTTTTTTTTGGCTGCAGTCCCTCAAACTGCACCAGCAAAATGACACAGGACATCCTCCCTCTCCTGCCCGACGAAAGCAGCGAGCGTGTGACACAAAGTTGGCACCTGGATGTAGCCATATGTGACCCTTTTTGGCTCCGAGCCTTGTTACGTCGCACAGGGAGAGGCCGTGGTGCAGCTGCACGCCTCTGTCAAGGCTGCTGGCCTCTGGGACATGGCTTCATGCAGGAGTTCGGAAAAATCCAGCCTTGGCCTGAAATCAGCACTTTGCCGTTTTCTACTTAAAATGGTGCCCTGTGAAGAATACTGCAAGTTCTCTATCTTAATGACTGTGTTTCAGAGGAAACACAAAATTTAACATCTTCAGGCATATTCTACCACATTATATCAAACTGGCTTTGAAAGCTTTTTGAAAGATCTAGACATTTTAAGCATTGATTTTTAGCATAGATTTGTTGGTTTGTTTTTCTTTTATAGTACCAGAAGGACTCTAGACTATCTATTTTGAAATCACTTCAAACCATTTTGAAAATCACACTACAGTCAATTTATCTATATATATATATACAAATATATATATATGTATGAGACTTCATCTAGCCATTTCCCTAGATCCAGTCAGAGCCAAATGAAAAGGGAATCTGCACAGAGGTTTTCCATTTATACTCAGAAACTTTCCATTTATATTCTGAGAACTAGATAAATGCAGACAAAGGTGGGTATCTTACCTGTGTTTTTCAGTGTTTACATTACAAACCATGTCAAGCTTTTTATCATATTTATTTATGATAACAAATAAAGAGAAACAGAGGATTAGAATTTTATTCCATTTTGAAAATAATGTTGGCTTTCATGAACCTAAAATCCCTTGGTTTTGCTTCTTACATTTTTCTGGCATGACCTAGAATACTTAGGATCTATTTTTAACATTATTTAAGCCATGTTGTTAGAGTAATCCTATTTACAATGGGAACTTTAAGCACCAAATAACTCAGGTGACGGCTTAGAATTGTTTGATTATCTTGCATTTTTATTAGATCTTCCCAAATGTCCTCTCAAAGTACAAGAGCTGTAGTTTGGAGTCCTGCCAATACTCCCTCTAAAATATTTTTCTTAGAATATAATTTACTGTATCTCCTTTAATGATTAGTCCCTTTGTAATTTATTTCATTATTTGGGCAGATGGCTTGATTTCTCAAAAAATCCTCTTATGACTACTATTTTTAGCTTAATGACAAAAATAATTGGTAGGTGTCTTTCCTTTTCTGGGTTATAAGGAAGGTTTATTCAGAAGAATGAACCTGCAGTTATTCTCTCACAAAGCTAGTATTTGTACTATAGATTTACATTCAGCAGCTCCTTTTTCCAGCAGAAACTGAAATTCAGTGTGCTGGTCACCTTCAGGGCTTTGTTTGTGTCAGAAGACATGAGCTAAGGAGGATAAACAGATATTACTGCCAAGGTCCTGTCCTGCACTTAGCTTGGTAACATCTGAAGGCCTTGACATCCTTCTAGCCCACCTGTATGTCTTCTGAGGGAAAATCCAACCTGTGTATTCCTTCAGGCTGAGGCAGTGTTAGGAGTTGTGAGGTAGCAGGAGATGCTCCTCACCCTTCCTGATGCAGCTGGCATATGCTGTGTGCAGGTGGGATTTCATGTGTGGGGTTTGGAGTGGAGCACTTCAGACACCTGCTCTGAATCAGATCCACCATGAACGGCTGGAAGAACCACTGATGCCTATGAGTGAGATGATTACTCCATGACAACGAGTTTTTCAGCGATGTGCGTGTTCCCAGTGTGGCACTGAGAGAAAAATCTTTTCTGCAAAGAAGTGAATCAGATACCTTAGTGGTGTTCAGGAGTGGAAAGCTGCTTTGAAGCAGCTGGGATCAACTGATTTTCTGCTGTGGGCATGCCTTGACAGAAATGTGGAACTTCTCTACTTAGAGCCACGACTGGGTTTCTCGTTCATTTCTTTATTATAAACTGCTATTTCTTTATTGTATCTTCTCATTTCTTGTAGCAAAATCAATGTCACTTGAAAAAGAGATTTTGTAAGTCTTGCTGAGAAACTTTTCATGTTGTAGCTCTGTGCAGTTTCTATATTTTTAAATATCTGCAGGATTAGGAAAAAATCCTAGTGTACTTTAATAATATTCATGCCAAACCTGTCTTTCTTTATATTATATTGTACATATTGTTGGGAGTTTCAGATTCCCAAAGATGCTTCTAATGAATTCAATTGCTATCACAGGAAACAAACCAGTGAGGAAAATACTGTAGATGAATGTTTCTGAATTCCAGTTGCAAAATTTATGAAGAAGATTATGGTTTACTGTAGTGCCTAGGAGACAAGGAATGAAGTCAGTGGCCCAGATCCTTCCCAGTCCTGTGACCACATCCCATGCTCCACTTGGCATCTAAAATTTTAAAGATAAACAGGACATAAATAAAGTAAAAATGAAACAAAGGCAAAATTCAGACTTTCAAGACTATTTTGCTCTCTGCAGTGGGCAGTGGCAGTACAGCCAGGAGAGGAAGTGGATTACACCTCAGGAGCAGTAGGGAGCTGCAGGACCAGCATCCTTCTCTGTAGGCCACCTCACTGGATGGGCCATGCAGAAAACTTCCTGCCAATGGCCCTTCCCTGGGGATTGAGCTTTGCTGAGCTGGGTTTTTGTGGGATTTGAGCAGCCACAGCACCGGAGGTAGCAGTGTATCAGAGGCTGAGGCTGCCATTTAAGCTGAAGGCAGAATCTTGCCACCGAAAAGGCTTCTGAACTCTCTCCCTTCTGTCTAGAGCACTGATTTTAGAAAGCTGACATTTTGTACTCCTTAAAAGCATCATCTTAAGAGGTGCAAAATAAATTAATATTCCTTTGGGGAAAAAAAAAAAAGAAAGATTCTTAGATAAATAAGATGACAAAGCTAAATAAAAGAGATTTAATCTGAAGGTAGAATTTTTCCAGAAGTGGAAGTTATGTTATACAGATCCTAAACTCAAACAAATTAGGCTTAAAAATATAAATGAAGAGTTTGTAGAACAACTTGCTAAAGGCAAGTTTAAAAGTTACTCATAAAATCTTAGACCACAAGAATGAGGAAGTTCTGCAGAGCTGAGGGATTCCCAAAAAGTAAGAGGATCACAAAAAGGCAGAGAGATAAAAATGGGAGACGTGCTAATGCAATTCTTTCTTTATAGTGTTCTCTACCAAAGAGCTTGGAGATGTTCATATCCATCCACTTTCTTTACAAAACTCAGGTCTCCAGAGCTATCTCCTATTAAATGGTTGGAAGGACAAAAACCAGCTCATATAAGGAAAATGGATAATACAATCAGCTTGCCTGAGTCCTATTCACCTACACGTATCTTGAGATGTCAGATATTGAACAACTGTCCCATTAACTTTGAGGTAAACTTGCCATTCAAATACGTTTTGAACTCAGCCAAATAGAAAGGTACAAAATCTTGAAAAGTACTCCAGAGGGTATTTTTGTTTGACACAATCCACTTAAAAAGAACCTAAAAAATAATATCACTTGACATATGAATAACTCTGAACTAGTACCATCCTGGCCTGTATCAGCAATAATGTGGCCAGCAGGACCAGGGCAGCGACTGTCCCCCTGTACTCAACACTGGTGGGGCCACACCTCAAATCCTGTGTTCAGTTTTGGGCCCCTCACTACAAGAAGGACACTGAGGTGCTGGAGCATGTCTTGAGAAGGGCAATGGAGCTGGTGAAGATCTGGAGCACAAGTCCTGTGAGGAGCAGCTGAGGAAGCTGAGGTTGTTTAGCCTGGAGAAAAGGAGGCTCGGGGGACCTTATCACTCTCAACAGCTGCATGAAAGGAGGTTGTAACCGGGGGGAATTGATCTGTTCTCCCAGGTAACAAGCAGTAGGATGAGAGGAAATGATCTCAAGCTGCACCAGGGAGATTTAGGTTGGATATCAGGAAAACTTTCTTCACCAAAAGAGTTGTTCAGCATTGGAAGAAGCTGCCCAGGGAAGTGGCTGTGTCCCCATGGATGTATTTAAAAGATGTGTAGTTGTGGTGCTTAGGGACAAGGTTTAGGGTAGACTTGGCAGGACTGGGTTAATGGCTGGACTAGATGATCTTAAGGGTCTTTTCCAACCTAAATGATTCTGTGATCCTATTGTATCATTCTATCATATAATTCTTATGAGGAAGCATCAACATGCCTTTTGTGGAAGGAAGCTATGCCTCTTACCATCTCCTGGAGGCTTCATCAAGCTCCTTCATATGTAAATAATCCACCTTCTATAGACTTTTAAATTTCATTAATGCTTCTGTCAACGTCTTTCTGGAAAGAACTGTGAAGACCTTTATAAGGAGCCTCAACTACCCTGAGATGAAAAAGATTAATAAATACTGAAAGGCCCATCACAGGATACTAAAGAAAGTCATGCAGATTCAAGTCTGTCTCACAAAACAAGAAAAGAGTCACTGAATGAAATCCTTAGGCAGTGTGTTTGAAACAAAAGAAGTACTTGTTCTACACCACACGTTATTTAATGACCCTTTGCCCACATGATCAGAGAATGATGTAGAAACAAAAATCATAAATGGGTAAAAAAGTGCAAATTATGGGAGAAATATTCATCAGGTGCAATTAAACACAGAATTCAGATTCCCAGTTCTTTATATATATGAGGCCTCTAATAAATGACCCAAAGCAACAAGGCATATAACAGGGTACAGAAACAGAAAAGCAAGTGCATCATCTGCATCTCAGCTTCTTGCAGCTGTAGTACTTGCGGTCTTTCTTGGGGAAAGCTCAGATTCTGGAAACATTCAGAAATCTTCTCAGAGAGAATGTTAATTGGGAAAGGTGTTCAGCAGGAGTGCTAGTATTTTTTTATTTACTTAATTACCAGTATTTCCATTAAAATACCTGCAGCATGAGCATTGCATGCAGCTCTCCCCAGTTTGCATAGCACAATTACTCTAAATGGCAGCATCTTGTTCTTGTTGCCATCATACCCTCACATTGATCAAAAGCAGGACAGGGCCTCCAACATGCTGGCCCGCAGCAACTGGCCTTTGAATTGGTACAAAGCAAGAGTAAATTCCACAGAAGTTGAAAGCAAATGTGAAGCAAAAATCAAGCTTCTGATTCATGAGATTGATTACATGTATGCATCCAAATACATGGAAACTTCCACATGCAGACATCCTGTCAGCTGTGATACAGCATCAAGTGTCACAACTTGCTGCGACCTCGAACAGAACTGACAGCTCTAAACACACTTTGAGCTAAAGCACTCTAAGGAGAAGGGAGGAGATTACATTGCCCAGAGGATCTGCAGCTGAAATGTGTGTTTGTATCAGAATGACAAAGCCAGGGTATGAACAGAGATGTTGCTTTTTCAGCCTGGAGCTGGCTCTGACAGGCTGCATGTGAGATGTGCCTTGCAGTTATCCAGTTACTGCCTCCTGCCCCTCCTCATGTCCAGGCTCACACATGAATTCATAAAAGGCTTAGAGGATTTAAATAGCCTGGTTACAAAATTGTATTGAAACATAGATACTGATGCAAATTGTACAGCCTGTTGGCACTGCATGAATCATGCCAGGCCTAGAAAGAGTCTACATTAATTCCAAGTGTGCTGTATTTCCATTTCCAAACTGTTCTCTTTTCATATTCATATTGTGTGTTGTCTTCATTTAGATTATTTTCTTTTTTTTTCAATTTTCTTTTGCAGCTGTTAATGCTTTTGCCAAGTCTCTGTATACATAGCTAATTTCCAAAGCTTCCCTCATCCTGTTCTGTTTGATCTCCAGTTCTTCCAAAGGAATATATACAATGGCAATCAGAAATTGAGATAAAGAAAGACGCATCTCTTGAGCTAGTGTTACGAACAAATCCCTATTATAAACAGAACCAAAAGAGTAAGAAAAGGGTCTTTCCCACTATGAAGTTGCTTTTTTTGCATCCCAGATACACACAGTGGACTGGTGTCCTACCATTTCGGTCATCCTCCTTTCTTTTGCATGAAAAACTTGCACTACTCTTTGAAGCCTGTTTCTGGTTTCCAAGGGAAAGCGAGCTGCTCCCGAGTCACTGCCATGGGGAACACAGGCACACAGGCAGCCTCACCAAGAGCACATGCACCATGCCATCGACAGCAGACTGCTCCTCAAAGGATGGAGAAGAAGGAAGCCCAGTCTGGCTGGTGACACTGCCGCTGAGCGGGCTCCTCCTTGCTGAGATGGCTGGTGTGATGCACGGCCACGTTCAGGAGATACATTTGAGAGTGGCTGTAAAACACCTGCTATTAGGAATCTGCATTTACAAAGTCAGACATAACTTCAGTGAATCTGATGCCTGTGGGGATTAATGGGCAAGACATGCAGCTCTACGTGCTGCAGCAGCTGCCGTGAAGTCACAACGCTGTTGTTCAATGTTCGCTTCCAAAAATTACAGAAGCACTTGTAACAAATACAGTTGTTCATAAGTCCCTGGAAGAGCCTACTGGGTGAAAAGTTCATTAAAAGTCACATTCAATTAACAAATGACTGTCACTGCCAGGTGTGTATGTCCTGAGGTGCGGTTTAATACATGTCAGACACAGACAAAATGACAGGCTAAATGATGATTAATGCTTAACTGACAATTTCACAAAGCATCACACTAAGTAAAGGAATGCCTCTGAAATCAACAGCCTAATTTACACAGCCTCAGCTAACTAGGGTGAAAATATGAAATAAGGAAAAACAGATTATATCCAAAAAAAAAGCAGAAATGCAATGTGCTTGCAGTCATTCCCCAGGATATATTTCTGTTTCACCCAGCTGGGGAAGAAACATTTCCTTTTCAGGTCAATAATTAGACAAAGATTTTGTTTGAAGTAATGAACCAAAGCAACAGAGCTGTAAATGCATTCCCTAAAAGACAAAAAAGGCAAGGTAGGGTCTCAAATGTGACTGACTGGGCTTCTGAAGAGAAGCAGCATCACACAGAGGCTCAGAAGACCCAAAGTGGTGGTGTTCATGAGCCTTTCCAGAGCTTTGTGGAACATTCTCCAGGCCTGACACGTGTTATTGTGATGTTACAACAGAAGTACAGGCAGCCGACACTGTGCTTTCGTTATAGGAATATGCTGGCAACAACACTGAGTTAAGGATTTCTTCTGCCTACTTCACAGACGGTCAATTTTAGCTCCATGAAAAGGTGCAGGCACAAATGGCTGTGGGCTCATGCTGTATCCAGGAGCAGCAAATGGAGCACAGGGTGGGCCACAGGCACTAGTGAATATTGCCAGAGGGGTATCATGAAAGCATGGTCTCCACCCAAGCTCTGCTACACTGCAACCATCAACATGTGCTTCATTGTGTGGGTCAAGACCTGGGCTGACTTGGCAGAGCTGGAGTGTGTTCAGGCATGGTCTTTTGCTGGGGTGATGTCCAGTTTATGCATTGGCATTTAAAGAGAAGACACTGACCCCTCTCATCACACAGCACCAAGTTCCTAGTGCAACTAAAGCAGTGCAGAAAGGTTGCCAGGCCATTACCTGTCTACTAATAGTTGGGTTTTGCAGCACGAGGCACAGAAAAGGTACAATGCAGGAACTGGAAAATTGCTGTCTGCTTGCTTTTTAGCAGTGAGAAAAACAATGAAAATTGCTCTTGTTTTGTGAAACAGTTTCCTAACAGTCTCTGTGTTCATGATTTTGTGTTTTCTACTTAGTGACCCCTGAACCTCTGGTGACAGAAATTACCTAGCAAGTTAATTCAGTTGGAAGATTCACACAGTTCCTTATCTCTGGGGTATCAAATTCTGGACCAAGTGCACCAGTTCCTTTTGCATTTATGTTTATATTCATTTTTTCCTCATTCTATTGAAAAGGTACAAGGAAGTTAGAAGACTTGTGTGGCTGTCTGCATGGCATTTCTTTATGACTAAGGTCAGTTCAGCCTCCCAGAGCAGCTAACACTGGCTGCCACAGTAATATCACAAACTCTATGAATTCCTGGGCTGAACAGTTTCACTTTTTCTGAGCTATCTGTTCTCTGCACACCATAGCAGTTAGACTATGCTATGGATCATATGGGATGGGGATATGAGCCAGTCCCAGGTGGAAATGTTGGGAAATTGTCCTACCAGGAGCAATCTTGTCAGATGCCCAGAATAAGCTGTAGTTACTGGGGAAAAGTGCTAAAAAGGCAGTAAACTGAGGGAAAAAAAAAAAAAAAAAAAAAAAAAAAAAAAAAAAAAAAAAGTTAAAAATGAGGAAAA
>VXAD01001115.1:527537-587334 GCA_013399195.1 Dicrurus megarhynchus
AAAAAAAAAAAAAAAAAAAGACAAGAGAAGAGAAGATGTTTCATGAAAGAATCTCTCAGAATGAATCAGCTCATTGGAGTGCATCAAGTTAGCTTTACAAAACAGACTGTTTCTGTGTATTCACCATTCAGGAACCTTCAGTGATTTAGTGAATTAATTTCTTCAGGAAGTTTCTCAGAAGTGCCTCACCAATATTACTGGAAAATTCATCTTTATAATTCAGTTGTCAAGCAGTGTGACTGATCTCCTCTAGTTTAATTCTTGCTCCCTCATTACATGGTCTCTGTTTCAAAAAGACATTTTCCCTTAAAAAAAAATCGTCACCTAGTCACAAAATTAATCGCAAATTTAAGCAGCCTTGAAGATCAAAGTTCTGAACTTTGTGTTTATTAGTCTCAGGAAGTGAATATATCTAGGGCAGAGACAACGGATTTGAAGATACAGGCTGACCCTCTTAAATAACCTTGTATAAGATTATCCAGGCTTTTGTAAGATGGGAGTATTAATAAATCAGAAAGTCTTTAAGATCTTTAAGAGAATGATGGATTTGGAGGTCCAAAATATCCTACCAGGTAATGAGACTGTAGGGGAAGAGATTAAGGATGGGAATACCTGAGATTTGATCATTTCTGAGGTAGGCAGTTTGAGCAAGAATCCATCCAACAGAAAAACCATCAGTGAAGGGTTGGGGAGAGAGATGAAGTTTTAGAAAGCAGAAGTGAAATATTTCTCCCCTGATGGTAATTAAAATGTGAAATGTCCAACCAAAACTACCAAAACAGTTGCAAGAAGAAATCACATCAAATAAAAGTTGGATGTGATCAGATGGTGCCAACTAGAAATTGTGTCCTTATCCAGAGCCACTGAACAGGCATATCTCCAATTTATTCAGACTTTATTAGGCTGCCAGAGCAGCGCCTCCGTTTGCAGACTCTCCACAATTGTGAGAACAGCTGTAATGATTCACACAAAAGTTTGATGACTGCAGAAATGGTGCATGTAATCCTTCTATAATTCAAACTTACAATGAAGTTCCTTCCTGCCACAATAATTTAGCAACAGTAATGGCCTTGGTTATTGTGGAATGCGAAATTTTCAAATCATTACGATGTAGGGGACACACGGCCTGAGGGGTTTTTCCACTCTCATAATCCCTGAAAGACACATTTCCTCTAATTGTCCAGTAGAAAATATTATTTCCGCTTCAGATTTGTAGACATACCATGGGACCGTTTACAATGTGCAGAGATGGCTGGTCTTCTACATTAAGAAATCAAATTGAGGGGCTGTCACAAAAAAGTTCATTTGCTGTATTGTTTAGAATTTATTCAATGTTCACTCACTTGAATGTGCTTCTAAATTTAATGGAGCTGCTACTATAATTAAGTCTTCACATAGATGACAGACAAAGTGGTTCTTGCTACATGGAAAGTGCTAAATATTGACTTACATATTTTTTCTGGTTTGGTTTCACGCAAGAGAACAGAGAATTTTCTCTGTTACATCACAGATGTGAAATATGCAGCAAAAAAGATGTTTCCCAATCAGAAAACATGACACTTTTTTTCAGTTTGTGTGTGTGGGGGGTGTTCTGGGTTTGGTTTTTTTTTTAGTTTAGTTAATTTAGAACAATACAACTTTGTCATGAGAGAATAGTGTCTGGAATCAGAATGTGAAAAGAACAAAAGGAAAAAATGCTTTTAATTGAAACACTGAAACACAGGGAAAAAACATTTTCCAAACTTTAGTTTTAATTCACACCTATTAAAGTACAGCCCCACATCCAAAGCAAAAGTATGACAACATCTTATTCCAAAAAACCTAAAAGCTCATGGCAAGATGTAACTTCTGTAGGGGTTTTCTCCATTATAAGGAGCTTCTAAGGATGTTTTAATGTGAATGAACCTCTTAATTATTTTTCTTTTAAGCATTAACTGGGTAACCAGGTAATGCGACAGGTACCAGGGGCAAAAAGTAAAATATATGGTATATAAAAAATAAAACAGTTTGAAGGTGAAACTACCTTAGACTGGGTTGTTTCAATGCACATTTTTGTTGTAGACAGTTCTCCTTTATATTCATTATATTCTTATTTCATCTAAGTTTTCTTTCCCTCCTAGATCACACAAGTGCAAATTGAGGAAGTGCTGCTGCCTTAAGACTCCCTTCCACAAAATTCCCGTGAGATAGCCACGGGATGTGCCCACGTAGGAGTACAATGGGTCTATAGTTTGCTCCCTTCTTTTCATTCCTTGGAGCATTAAAGTTTCTGGGACTGATCTTTTTCCTTTCCTGCAGTCAGCTTTAAAAACCCCACTTTTTCTGCTAATGGCATATTGAGTCTCGACATGAGAATGACAGAGTGATCCATAATATGGTGCCAGCCTCCCAAGCTTGACTATCTGTTGCCCTTCCTTTAGGGAATGTGCATAAACCCATGTATAAACATGAATTCCAGCATTTAGGCTGCTTGCATATGAAAATACCTGCTACTAAATGGAATGCTAGGAATGTTACCTGGGGTTCAGGACAGCATCTGACATCAGCAAAACTGGCAAGGATAAAAATGTAACACTGTAAATTCAATCTATAGGCATCGTATAATGAAAAATATTCAGTATGGGTTTAACATATTCCTTTTGCACTAATGTCTGTGTTTTATACGCAAAGATATGCTGCATATTTACAGGCCCAAATTACATCACATATGTTGGGACACCAGACTGTGCCTGCTTGGATGTGCAAGCCCAGATTCATCCCATCCCTATCCCTGGAAGTGTTCAAGGCTAGGCTAGATGGAGCTCTGAGCGATCTGGTCCAGTGAGAGGTGTCCCTGCACATGGCAGGAAGGTTGGAACTAGAGGATCTATCTTTATAGTCTCTTCCAACTCAAAGCATTCCATGATTCACTCCAACTGATCGCACCCTTGTAGGCAGCTCTCCACTTTCATTCTCCATCATCTGTGTTAGGATATACAGGCAGGAGGGAAATTGTCTGCCTCCGGAAACATGTAGCCAGTCCTGAAGCTTCGGGTCCTGTTACCAAGAATTCAAAGCCCTCTCCTCCATGTCTCCATCTTTGAATCAATGAGAAAAATATCAGTGGGTTAACCACCATCTTCTCACTGACAACATAGCATGGCAGAGCTTGGGGAACCAGATTTTTATCTAAGGCACGTAATTTTAAAAAGCACTGGGAAAGCTTTAGAGTTGCCTTCTTGACGCAAACCACTGTATCTGGGAGAGGACCAGTGCTGCGCCTTCCCCGAGTGTCCGCCGCAGATTCTCAGACCTCTGGAGTCCCAATCCGTGGTTGGTGACCCTCAGGAGGGGCTGCAGAGACACCTCACAAACACCCACTGACCCAGGAGCGATGACAGGCTCAAATGCAAGCGGCTGTGTCCAAGCATGCACACCGAAGATGAAGAGACAGAGAGGGGTCTCTTGTATGGGTTCTGAAGGGTTTATTCCAGCAGACGGCCCAGGGACAAAAGATGTTAACAGGAGAGGGTCCAGGGGTTTTATAGGGCTGCAATTACCCAATCAGGTTTAGGCAAAGGGGCGGGGAGAGTACAAACGGACCAACCAGGTACAAGGTGGGCGGGAGCAGTGAAGGGGGACCAATGGGGTATCGAATAACAGAGAACTTTCTAGAACTTATACATATTCAACAGGGTGATGCATATGCATGAGGTCATACATAAACATGGAGCGGGGAAAAGCTGAACCAACTGTAACTAAGCAGTTAACACAAGGGTCTGTGGGTGCTCACCTTGACTACCCAGGGAGATACCAAACCTCTGAGCCGGCCCACCATGAGTTTAATGCTGCGGTTTGGCCCTGTGGTTCGCCAACAACTCGGGCAGCAGCAGCCACCACCGCAACACCTTCTGTTTGGTATATTGCAAGAGATAGATGAGGGCAGCTCTGGGACTGTAATTTACCCAAGGTGATGGACACTGGATAGTGACCTTTAATCCAGCACCACCTGGACCAGTACACTTGGACCTTTCACCATCCTCACTGCCCTAAAACTGTACCTGACCTCCTTTAGACCTGATCTGCCTCACTTGACACACTGCTGTCACAGATTTTACCACTCCAGAAAGAAGACAAATTACATTTTATTATTTTTCTTGGAGCATTGAAATTGAAATCTGCCTCTGTTTAGTAGCTTGAAGCTGGCTCTTCTTACCTCGATTTCAAGTGGGTAGACAGGAACATTTTTATCCTCAAGTTCTGGTTCACTGCTCAGAGCTGGCAGAAAATCTCATTGCCTTTTTTACTAGACCTTGCATGCCCACCTGAAATAGGTCTGCTGCAAGGACATAGGCAATTTCTTTCTTGGCTTAAGCCCTAGAGTCAAAATAGGAGTTGATCTTGTTCAGCATTTGGAAGGTTCATGTCAGGGTAGGTGTGAAAACAGTATGGCTGCTTGTGGTAAGACAAAAGAGTGCTAAGAGGAACCGGCAGAAAGTCTCTATTAAATAAGAAAAAGAAAATTACTGAGAGTCCTGTGTTTCTCATAATGAACTTCCACATGCAGTATACTGAACCAGATGCAACAAAGCCTTGCTGTGCTTGGATAATCTCACAGGCACAGAGGAATCAGTGCTGAGCATATTCTAAAGCAGTCACAGAAATACCAGTGCTTCTGAATGCTTCCTCTAGCCCATGGCTTTTCCATCATTGCTACAACATGACTGCTTCAATACCATTATTCCAGTGCAGAACACCATGAATGATGAAATTCAGATTTAGCCACTAAAAAACACTGTTCCAGAAACCAACCTGTCAAGGCCAAGAAGAAAAATGGCAGAAGTACGTTTTTGTTGACCAGTGCGGGGCTTTCTTCTTTCATAGAATTAAATTATTTTAACTTTGGTTTCTGCAAAATAAGTAAGTTGTCCATCATCACAAATAAGCAACTGTTGAAAGAGAATTTTGGCTCTAAACATTCCCTCAAAGGTTTGTTGGGTTGTTTGTTTGTTTTTTGTTTTTGTTTGTTTGTTTGTTTATTTGTTTTGGAAGTAGGGACCCCAAATTAGGCATGATTGGCCAGAGTGGTCTACTAGCAGGAGGTCCAGAGAACCACAGTTCAGCTGAAGTTAACAGGACTGCAGAGGAATTGTTAACATATTAATTTAGGCATTCATCACTAAAAACATTGATTCTTCTTCTCCCTGTTTAAAAACTGATTCCATATGAAGTCAAAGTATTCTGAAAACAAACACTGATTTACTTCCTTGAATGCCTTGATCAGTACATCCATGGTGTGTTTTACTATCAGGCTATATTTGCACACAGGCAATTTGTTCCACTCCAAAAAATAGCAGCAAGCTGTTGCAGCTTGCCAAGAGATCATACCGACAGCTCGACAGATTGAGAGAGCAATTTGCCCATTTAGTACACAGACATAAATCTTTACACCTAACAGCTTTGTTTAAGGGCCAGGACTGCTCGCTCCTACACCTGAACCTGCCACCAACACATGTACGGTTGCGCTGGGAAAGAAGCGGCAGTGAGGGAGAACGCTTGGATTTACAAATGTTGACTTGAATAGTGTTGCTCTCTCTTACGTGAGTTTACTCAGATGCAGAGTTCATGGTGTAGTCCAGACTTTTTATATTCAGTCCTCCAGTGCTTGTGGCTGTGCGAGCCGCATGTGTACAAATTCCAGCTTTGCCTTTCCTGCACAAGTGCAGCTCTTGGGTCGAAGGATTATGGTCAACTTGTGCTCCTGCCAGTCTCCCAGGACTCTGCAGAGAAGGGCTCTTGTTACAGCTTAGCAAACTGCAGGTACCATGTTCCTTTCTTGAAAATCTTCTAAAAACAGGAGCAATGATAGATTTCCGCATTGCCCCCCACAAGGATGCTCAGAGGGCTGGAGCACCTCTCCTATGAAGACAGGCTGAGAGAGCTGGGGTTGTTCAGCCTGGAGAAGAGAAATCTCCAGGGAGACCTAATGAGGTCTTTCAGTACTTAAAGGGAGCTTATAAAAAGAAAGGAGAGGGACTTTTTATATGGGCACATAGTGACAGCACAAAGGGCATTAGTTTTAAACGGAAAGACAGCAGTTTTAGATTACATGTTAGGAAGAAATTCTTTACTCAGAAGGTGGTGAAACACCTAAACAGGTTGCCCAGAGAAGTTGTGGATGCCCCATCCCTGGAAGTGTTTAAGGCCAGGTTGGATGGGGCTTTGAGCAACCTGGTCTAGTGGAAGGTGTCCCTGCCCATGGCAGGGGGCTTGGAACTACATGATCTTCACTGTCCCTTCCAACCACAACCCTTCTATATGCTATGTGAAAATTATTGCTCTATTTTTACCTAAAATTATTAAGTAACAAAATAGAGTCCTTTTATAATTAAAAAAGAGAAAACTACAGATAGTTGCTACTACTCAGTGCATAGTAAGACACTTAGCTAAGAATATCAGCAAGGCTGCCCTAGATCAGGGTAAGTGCCCTCTTGCCCAGCATTATGTCCCTGAATAAGACCCATAGAAAATGCTTCGGGAAAGAGTGTATCTGGAGGACAAGCAGGTGGTGATAGCTTTGCCATTCCAGTTCCAGCAATTACCATATTAAGGATTTTCTGAATACAGATTGGAGCTGGACAAATATGCTTAATAGCCCTTGATGGATCTTGCTAGTAGCTATTAATTGAAAAGAGAGCATCTTTTGTAATTTCGTGACTGATTAGTTGCTTTGAAAGTTCCTAGTGAGGACCTTGTGTAAGGCTTTTTTAGAAATCTAGGTAACTGCAGAACCCAAATCACCCTTATTCAAACATTCACCAAATTTCTGAAAGAATGCTATCAGGTTTCTGCAGCATGTGTTCCCAGGGGGCTAAGCTGTGCAGGTGCCTCCAGAGCCTTTGTGGCACCACATTTGTTGCCCCCTGTTTTCCTGTTTTAACAGCTAGTTAAATAACAGCTAGTTGTTCAGCATTTTCACATTTTAATTTGCTGGTCAGCTGCATCTGATCCCACCAATGTCATTAATGTCTTCAAAATTAGCCACAGTGCCCAAAGTATCAGTCCTAACAACAGAATGATCCCTAAGTTCCTGCTTTCTTGTTCCCGCAACAGCTAAATGCTTTCATGAAGCAAATAGTAAAATCCTACATCCTTACTTCCTAATGATTACATTTTAAGAAGACCAGAACCTCTGTATTTCCACTCCTGACTGGCAAACTCTTTTCTTAGCTGAAACTCATAACTAAGGGAAATATGTCTTCATTGCTTTTGAGAATCAAAGAAAGGTCATTGATAAAACAGACCACTAACAGCTGATGTGAATCACTGTAGCTCCAATAATATCCCTGCAGATATATAAAAATAAATAAAAATATTATCTTTTCTAAAAATACATAAATTTTCTGTAGCAGTTCAGATGGATGGATGGATGGATGGATGCATTTTAAGGGTTATTTTAAAAAACTTATTTCAGCAATCAACTGAGTTCAGATCTTGGCCACCTGGGCACACACTGGCTCATGCCCAGCTGACTGTCAACCAGCATGCCCAGGTCCTTTTCCACCAGGCAGTTTTCCAGCCACTCTTCCCCCAGCCTGCAGCGCTGTGTAGGGTTGTTGTGACCCAAGGGCAGGACCAACCCTTGGCCTTATTGAACCTCATCCCACTGGCCTTGGCCCATCGATCCAGCCTGTCCAGATCCCTCTGCAGAGCCTTCCTGCCCTCCAGCAGATCAACACTCCCACCCAACTTAGTGTCATCTGCAAACTGAGTCAGGGAGCACTCAATCCCCTTGTTCATATCATTGATAAAGATATCAAACAGGACTGGCCCCAGTACTGAGCCCAGGGGGACACTTGTGACCAGCCTCCCTCCAAACTTGTGCTGAAAGCTGCCTTCAGCAAAGCCACTGTGAGAAGGTCTCTCTTGAGACTGGAAGCTGCCTAAAGCAATGCCAGTGACGCATCCTCAGGTACTCTCAGGCATCTCACCTGGGTGAGCCTTCCAATACACAAGACAGACCAATTTTGAAGAATATGGATGGATTCTAAAATCTTGCTGGCTGATGAAAAATAAGGGTAATAAATCATTCCTTGATAAATCCCACTTGTTTCTTTAGACTTATCCTTAGGATAAGTGATACAAACACAAAGCTCCTCATGGCTGGCCCAGTAGGCAAGATGGGAATAGACTGAAAGTTGTCAGTATTGGGTTTTAAAGGCATCCATCACACCCTGTTACAATGCTAGCAGCAGTCTCCAAAATGCCAATTATTTAGAAACACTGAACCATACTATGCTATACAAATTGAAGAGGGCTGATTTTATTACAAATATTTCTGTCTTTTCCAATTAAGAACATAGCATTATGTAGTGATGTGAAACTGTCTTGTTAATTTACCCGTGGAGAGCATTTATTCCAGGCACACAATAACAGTAATAGAGTAGAAATTAGTTTTCCTCTCTCCCTTCCAATGACTGTGATGGGGCTTAATAGGAACGTTAATAACAATCTTGACCCAATCTACATCTAATCTTCTGCTGCTATGAATGGAGTGACAGCAATTTGCACAATCTAATAATATTTTTTTTTCTTTGCTTCACAACAGTAGCTGTATAAAACACTTTCAGATTATCCACCCTTTTCTAGAGAAGGATTAAATCCATACATATTTACAAAAAAAAAAAAAAAGAATGTTGTTCATCAATTTCTACTCAGTAGTGTATTTTTCAGGATCACAAGACATAATTTCAGAATACATGATAATGTTTTACCATTTAAATCCATTGCATCATTTGATTTTGATCTACATAAACAGGTTTTGTTAGAACAAAAAAATTACAAAACCCACAAACTTGTAAGAGGGAGATAAAGACGAACATTTATTCTATACTCCTATCTATTTGAATCAGTATTAGATTTATATCTAGGTCAGTCCTTGAATAATATTCCCTCTGAATTCCATTAAATTTCTGATATCTCTATTACAAGGCTTTTCACAGTCCATCAGAAATAAGAATTTTATTCTTTTGTGTTCCACTTCTCTCTCACAATAGAGACAGAAACCTGGATATCATAATCTGTTGTAGCAGACATTATTTCAATATTATTTTTCATTTAGAGGATCAAGGGGGAAAAAATGGTGTTTTCTGTAGATTTCACTTAAAAATGACTTAAAGTAAGTGAAATGCAGAATCGTACTGTGCATACAGATTCGTTCCAGAAAATACACCCCTGCAGAGTATTTTTCTGTTAACATTGATGAGATAAAACCCACATCTTCTAATTGCCTATTTCCATTTGAGCACTGCCAGGGAGAGATTTCCATTCTTTACGTTGCACTGCCCTCTAGGGGAAAAGGATCTTTAGCTGTAATTCCACGTCCATGCCGCGAGAACAAAAGCCGTCCTCGGTTTTCTCCTTCAGTTTTGAAGGCTGAACACTTTGCTTCCTCCAAATGTTATGCTGATGCCTGGTATGGCTTCGGCACTGCAGCACAAAGATGAGCGAGGCCTCAACACAGCCATGTTTTATTTGCATTTTTACACGCTCTATTTGCACGTGTGTGAGTGCTTGTAAATCTTGGGATGGTCTGGAGGTGCTTTTATATTTTTCTGAGATTTGTGGGTGTCGTGTAGTCTATCCAGGGCCGGACACTGCTGTACTGTGGTGCCGAATGCTTCATGGAGCAATGCTGTAGGTCCCAGGGAAACACGGACACGGCTTCTGCACGACTGGAGGGACAGAAAACACGGCAGGGTCTTGTCCTGTCTAGCTCACCCTTCCTCTCAGTGGTCCGGGGACGTGAATTCAAGAGATGAAATGGTTACCAGGGCTTTTCTGCAGGAGGTTAAAGTGTGTGTAGCCATGTTTGGGATCCTCCACCAGGCAGCTCTGGACTCTCTGCAGATGTGGTCTTCACTGAAGGAGCTGCTCAAAGTTGCTTGTGCAGACCATGAAACTGACAGGTGGTCTCTAGTTTGGAAAAATTATCATTTTCCAATAAACAGCTGACAAAAAGGCAGGTTTTAGTAAGAAGTTCCCTAATACAAACAAGAAAAAAAGAAGTTATTTCTGCTATTTGAGTCCTGTTATTTTCTGAAAAAAAAAAAAAAAAAAAAAAAAAAAAAAAAAAAAATCAGAGAGCTAGTCAAATAATGGACAACTATGATTATTGTATCCATACAAACTCAAAAGGGTCACAGGGAAGCAAGATATCACACTGGGGAAGCCATCTGGGGCATATATGATGAATTCCACCTCCCTTCAAACAGAATAAAACTGAGATTTCACAATATAATTTAATGCTGTCAGGCAACTGCATGACTTGAAAACAAAATTCTAGAGGAGAAATTCCTGTAGCAGATCTTTTCCCTTTCACAATTTCTTAGAAAAGGTGTGTGGCGAAGGAGGAACAGGACTTGGTTCAGTGAAGCGTACATAATGCTTCAGTATCTTTCCACAGTAGATGCCGAAATAATGACTGAATCAGAGAACAATGATGGGATTTAGTATTTGGAAAGCAATCAGGTTGGTATGGACCGAAAAGGCTGCCATGGCTATCAGAAATTCTTGTAAGGAAAAAGAGCACACTGAAAATTGCAGGAATACTGAAGCGGAAAAAATCAGTAACTAATGAAAATTCATCTTTGAATAAGATTAAGGGTTTCACAAAGGAAAGGGAATGGAGATTATGAATCCATCACATGAAGCAAGCTGCAGTGTTAGCTGTGAGTTGATGCTGAGCCTCCAGGACTTTCTGGCTGCTGTGGTGGTGTTATGTGGAAGATGAACACAGCACACTTCACTGGCTCAAATTAGTGCACAAACAAAAGTGAACATTAAGAATTACTGTTGTGGATCTACTGGCCAAACTAAAGGTACTCCAACATTTTTCCCCACCACTGCTGTCACATTGCCCTTCTGAGGAGACACAGGATGCAGGAGGATCAAATACTAGCTCACTGCCAAGCACAACCTTGTGCTCCGGTGGCAGGGAGCAGGAGAGAGGAGCGCTTGCTGCGTTTCTCCCCATGTCTTTTCTCCCCCTTGCCACAGCTGTAAATCCCCTTAGATTACCCTGCCTAACATGGGGGAAGGTCCTGTTATATTACAGTGAGTGTTGCAGGCAAAGCTGGCTCAGGCTCAGACCCCAGGCTCAAATCAGAGCTCATCCATCCACATCTGCCCTGCTGCCTCAGAGCAGGACTAGGAAGTGCTTATTGACAGCAGACAAGGAGCGCGTGGTGGCCACTGGTGACTATCTAGGCAAGGAGCTGATGGCACCCTCACAGCTGATCCCATCTTCTATTCTCAAGTACGTTCACTTCAGCAGCATTCCTACTTTTACAGGGACTTTCCAAAGCTTTCTTAGCCTTTTGGCGAAAATGGGTATGCTGCATGTTCATGCAACAAGTTCAGCATTCAATGGCCACTAATTCTGCATACTTACCTTTCAAACCAATAGCTATAACCATGTTGTTAATTATTTCCAGTCCATTTTTTAATCACTGGACAACAATTGCAGTCTTAAACCTTCAGCTTCAAAGATTTCTTCTTAGCTTTTTCTTTTCATGTTTGATTTTGAAAATAGGATTGACTTTAAAATCAATTACAAAGGATAGATTTAGCAACATCCATACATAAATCCAATCTGAGCAGCAGCCCAGCATGTAGTACTGTAATCTCTGTATGTTAGTAAGAAGGGAAAATTGTGAGAGACAAAAATGTTCTTAATTCGTAAAATGATGTGAACTGCTCTGCCTCATGCCGCTAAGTATTTTATTTAAAAAGTCAATTTCTTTATGTATCCTTCTTAAGTGTCTAGTTTTGGATCTTAAGACACATTTGACAAATGAGAGGGTTGTATTTTTCAGCTGAGACAGTATCCTTGGTATTACAATACCTTTATTATTAAATATTTTTATAAATATATGTATAAACATATAATGTCTTCATTATTAAATGTATTACCTAAATTTTCTATTCCTTGATTGTCTGATTGCTTTTTAAAGATTTTTAAGCACTACTTCTTCTTTTAGGACTACTTTCTTTTTTTGGGCCTTTTTCCTTTTTTGGGGTTGTGTTCATCTACATAGCACCACCAGAAAGCCCTGCAAGCTCAGCACTATCGGTACTTGTAAGAAACATGGTCCCTAATAAGATATGAGGTGGTGGAAATTTTGTATGTTTTTTATGGGATGAAGCCTGCTGGTCAGTATGGGACAGAGCAGACCTGTGACCAGGGAGACCGCAACCAAACCCACAAAACTGGGTTTGTTACCCGGTGTGCAACAAGCCAACAATTACACACTCGAGAGAGACACTGATTATTTATTTATTTCAGGGTGCTCAGAGGTGTTCCACAAATCAAACACCTTCCTCTGCGTTTTCCATACCATTATTTACACACAGAAATTCAGAGTCAGTAGCTTTCCAAGTACCGCCCCTCCAGTGTGAGTAGGTAGGACTTCTGTACAAGCTACATCACCCCAGCTAACATCTGTGCATGCTCAGGGGAAGGGTCTGCACCGGGACAAGGGTCTTTGTGACCTGTAGGTGTGACTTTCAGGATTATAATGAACATAGTTCAGCTACAGGACACATGGACATCGAATATTTCGCCAAGTTAATAAGGTATCCATAGACGTGCATCAACACCTTGATTTACTACTTCCTTAAAGTTTGTTAGTTCCCAGATGTCCTCGACTATCTATTTTACTGACACAACAACAATTTGATTTACTACATCGCGTTCACTACATCTTGATTTGGTACATCCTCAGCTTGCAACTAACAAGCTTTAAGCTTCAGTTCCCGGATGTCCTTGACTGACGGATGCTGGCCGCCGCCTGTTCGCCTGGTTAGATCCCCTTTCTTGCTTATTAGGCTTGAAGGTGTACAGAGACGTGCCATCAGAGAACATCCTGGCTCCACATAACCTGGGCATCCCCCCACGTCGCGGGCGGCCGCGAGCAGCCGGGCGGCTCCGGGCTGGAAGTGACGTGCCCGGGCCGTCCGAGCAGCCGGAAGCGCCGCTGGGAGCAGTAAACAACGGCGTCGGGAGCCGCGGCCGCCGCTTCCATCTTGGAGGAGCCGGAGCCCGCGCCCACCGGGGACCATGGGCAGCGTCCTGGGCCTCTGCTCCATGGCGAGCTGGGTAAGGTGGCCGCGGGCGGCGCGGGGCTCCCTCCCTGCCCTTCCGTGCCCGCCGCAGGCGCGGAGCCGGCGGCCGGTGCTTCCCCCCCTCCTTCCCTCCCCACCCGGCCTCGCCCGTCGCCTCCCCGCGTCTGTATCACACAGGGCGGCTGTGGCGCTGCCTTCCCTCCTCCTCCTGCGGCACGGGAGGGCTGCGGGCCCCTGCCCGGCCCTAGCCGGGCTCTGTCCGCCCCGAGCGGCCACGGCCCCCGCTCCGCCCGAGCAGAGCTCGCTCCCCGCCGCGGAGGAGGGGGCGGGCCCCGCCGTGCTTTCCCCTCTCTCGGGCCGCTCCCGGGATCCCCAGGGATCCGTCGAAGCCGTTTCGCCGGGACTATGGGTAGATTTGTCCTTAACCCAGACAGGCCGGCCTGTCGGGCTGCCGGGCGCCGCTTAATCCGCGTTCCTTTGCGGGAGGTGTTACGGTGTCCTCTTGAAACCACCTCTCCCCGAATCTGTAAAGAGTCTGATCAAATGCTTTGAACTCCAGCGTTTCTTCGGGAAAATCAAAACCCGCACGTTTCCCTGATTCTAATATTTGTATTTAATTCCTCTTTCTTACGGCTTTGTCCTGAGCAGCTCCACCCTTTGTAGCATCTTTGTCTTGCCGAGCCACGCTTTCCTCGCGGCACAGTAGTCCGTGGTGATGTGTCACCACCGTGCTGAGGCAGCACCGTCAGGTGATTTTTATTAATAGGAAACAGTAGATGGAGATGGCATTGAAACTGTTGGCACTATGCAGGAAAGCAAAGAAGTTGGTAAAGAACCTTCAACTCAGGCATTGCTTTTTTATCCATAAGCGGTATGTCTTTCCAAGTCCAGTGCCTGTGTATATTGACACAATCAAGTGCTTTGTCAGTTTTTAGATGTTTGCTGTAAGAATGTCAGTGGGATTGTGAAAATTGAATTTTTCATACCAAAAATATTGTACCGTACATGGATTAAGTTACATTACCTATTATTAAAGAGTTCATACATACACTTTTAGTTATATAATTTATCCAAGCTCCTTTTTTTTTGTGGTATCTGAATGTATGGGCTTTGGCTCCTATAGTACAGAGTGATGTTTAATTAAAAGAGATGATCTGTAATACCTTAATCTCATGTACAAATTGTATGAAATTATCATAAAATTGGAAAATCTGCACAAGTTAACTTCCAGGCTGATATGCGTGTAAATAATCAGCTAGAACACTGATAATATCCTTTTAACTAATTACTGTCAGGGTTCATTTTGCTCTCATTAACATTTTAAACACTACTTAATGGTTTAGCCAATTAGGCTTTAATTACTAGCTGAATATAGTTAACATTATTTTTTAAAATATTATTGTCAAATACTTCATGGCATTGTGACTATGGGCTTTAATTCAACTACTTGAGTTAATATATACTGCATTTTTGAGTTCATAAACAGCCTTTCTGACAACTGGTTGGTGTTTCTAGTGCATGAAGAACCCCTGTCTACTTGCTTTTGAGCGTTTGCTTCTCTACAGAGAAATTCAGCTAATAGCCTGTTAGATAAAATGATTTGCATGAGATCATAATCTTAATTAAATTAGATTCACTGTGAGTATTTAACCCCTGTCCCTTCCATTAAAGTGCCCAAACAAATCCGGGTGGGTTGTTTTTGTTGGTATTATTTTTCTCTTTCCCCTGATGGCTTTAAAGTGTTGATTTTCTTTCCACATTTAAAACCACAGCTAATCAGCACTTAAAGCCTGTAACAGTTCTGAGTAGGGGAAATCTCTCGGGCACAGGAGCTTTGCCATGGCCAGAGAGCTGCTGTCAGTGTTGCCTCTCTGCAGGGCCATGTGTTGTGCTGTGCAGAGCTGCTCTGCCTAAGGCCTCACACCGTGCTTGTTTCTCCTGGGCTTTTTGTGGTGTGTTACTGCTGCGTGTTAGAGCTCTGCCCTCCCCTGTGCTGGTCAGGCAGTGCTTCAGGTTAGCATTTTTAAGAGCAAGGGGGAGCCTGTCAGAGGTGGGGGTGAGGCCAAAGCCATAAGAGCAGAGCCATTTCACCAAAAGTCTTCTGCTCCTGACAGCCTAGATTGATAAGGCAATGCCGTTTTCCCTCTGCTGTGCCTTGCCTCTATTGTGCTGTTCTCTGAAACAGCTGAGCTGCTGTTTTGCTTGGTTTAATATTCTCTGTCAAGGCAAACATCTTGATTGATTCAGTGTCTTTAAGCTTAAGAGTAGGGATGATGTAGCTAAACCCTGACTAGGCCCAGCAGGGGCTTAGTGTTTTTGCAAATACTTAATTCAATATATAATAATTTCATCATTACTCCAGTAGGAAGATTATGTTTTATATTAAAAACTTGTTCTGTGTGCATCATGGGCAGTAACATTTGACCTTCCATGTTTTTTTGGGGTTTTCTCTCTCCTTCAGTATACATCTTGTTACGTGTTCGTCATGCAATTTCCTGGGGAAATAAAGTGACTAGTTTAGCAGGCATGAATTAACTTGTCTGCCCAGCTGGCTGCTCCCAGAATAGGTGTGTGGGTTGTCTTTTCTTATTTTACCTTAGTAAACACCATTGAGCTGCTTATTTTTCCTCAAAAATGTAAAGGGATATGAGGTGGTAGGTAAGTAAGAAAGTTTCTGGAAGCCAATAGCTTTTATGCAGTTATGACTGAGTAACTTTTGTCAAAGCTTCTTTATGAAAACAAGTGAAAAAGTAATTGTAAAGTAACTTTTTGTCTGCATCTGTGACTAAGCTGAGTCACACCTGGGGAGTTAAGCTTTGATCTGCATGGTATTATCTTACTGTTTGTACTGCTGAATTTTTTGTGGGAGGTGGGCTTCAAATTTAGGAAGAAGGTGGCACTTCAAGAGAAGAAACTCTTCTTGTCTCCTCTGCTGATAAGCTGAATTCCATGGGCTGAATGTTCTTTGGTGTCTGTTCTTTTCGAAGTCTGTAACAAGTAGTTTTGCCGGTAGTATAATACTATTTTATTGGAATGGTATGTATTTTATTCTCTTTAGCCAAAGAAAGAGAGAATTGGACTGTAACATGTTTCCTTGTGTAAGTGGCCAACTTGTGTAAATAGTACCATGTATCAATAGGCATCTCTTGTTCAGAGATGTATATGCGTGAGCTGTTTGGGGGCAAAACATTTTAAAAGCTGGTGTTGGAGCTCAGACACTTCGGTGACGTGTATGGCCTCTCTTGAGGCACATTGTTTCCCAGTGAAGTGGAGACAGTCATCTTCATTTCAGCTACCGCAGGTCTCTCCTGTCTGTAGAAGTATGTGTGTTTCTCCTGAGGCAGTCAGGAACAAGTTGCTTGAATTATGTAGGTATTTGACAAACAGTGTAACATTGGGATTCATTACAGAAGTGACTTTTTTTAACAGGTGCTCCTGTCCCCACGTTTTCTGCAGCAGATGAGCCTAGTCGTGTATTCTATTCTGCCAAACTCAACCTTTTATTCAACAGTATGTTTAGAAATATTAATGCAGACAGAATTAGTTCAAGAAAATAATTTTTTGAGCAGAGAACAGAGATATTTTTCACTGGAAAGGTTATTTGTGTGTGTAGGAAATACTGTAAGACAGTAGTACTATGAAAATTCTGATGCACTCTGAGACGATATTTGCCATACATTTCCTGCTTACAAAGCATAGATGCCCCTAATGTAGTTGCTTGTGGTCCTAGAGCAGCCTCAAAGGTCCACCCTGTCCATCTTCTATGAAGAAGGGGGCCTGAGTGGGATGATCTAGTACCCTGTCCAGTTGCATCTTGAAAATCTCCAGTGATGGAGACTCTACCATATTGTTGGGGAGGTTGTTGCAGGGACTGGTTGCTCTCAGTCTAAATAATTTCTTTATTACATTGAGATGAAACTTGCTATAATCAACACCTTCATATTATTTGTGCTATAATGATACTGAGTGGAGGAGAAGGTAAAAATGGACAGTATAATAGCTTTTACATCCTGAAATACTTATAATGAGAATCTGCCTAGTTTCACTGGTTTAGCAAGACAAATGTAATGGTGAAGTTTGCTGGTTTAAAGATGGTTCTGTGGCCTAGTGAAGTGAAAATTCTTGGCTCCTCGGGAAGGAATACATATGCCTAAAATAATACAGGGAAGTTATTTAAAAGACAAAGTTTGTGGGTCCAGTGTGTGAGTCTGGTTGAAACTGTAAGAACGATAATCAGCCCTTTCCTGAGGGCTTCTCAGGAGGCTGCCAGGAGTGTTGTGGCAATCTGTCTGCTTTTCCTGGCAACCCCTGGGGCTTTTCCGGTAGCAGCAGACTGCTGGCATTTTTGTTTGTCATATGACTAAACTTCTGAGAACTCTGACACGTGCCAGTCATACTGGGTGATTGACATGTCCTGGTCATGTGGCCTTGTAACTGCTCGTGTCCTTGCATGACTGACTGAGTGTCTCTAATGTGGTGATGAACACCTGTGGCTTTTGTTCCATGCTGGAGTTGTCCTTGGATGTGTGCTGGGGAGAAGCTGGGTTTTAACCCTGTTCTGTATCTTTCTTTCTCAGAGGCAATGTGGTCTGTTGTAGCTCAGAGAAGGGCACTGATCACACAATTTGATTGTACCTTTCCTCCTTTGGCTACTGTTTATTTGTAGGACCTTGCCTTTCTTTTATTTCCCAAATTGTCACTCAGTCAGTGGCAGAGAATTGTTCCCTGCTCCCCACCCCTTTCCTGGTGAAATAGCTCCCTTTTTTTCTTCCCACAATTTTCTATGTGAGAATTAAATACAGGTAAATTTTGTCCTTTTTTCCCCGTCCTTGTAGTGTCACAGCTGTAGAGCATTCCCATCCACTTTTGCTGTTGATATTTGGTATCAATAACCAAATATTTGTGTATTTGCTCTGTTCTTGCTGTTTGTAACTCTTGCCTAAGTTAATTTTGTAACCTAACAGAATTATGTGATATGTCAGTAGATTCTAATATGAAATAATTTGCAACCTAAGATTTAGGCTCTTTTACCTGTTTTTTGTGTTTTGGAAATACTTCTGGCACCAGTGAGGATTGTATCCCAGCCATGCCAGGTGCTGAGGGTGTACCTGCATGACAGTTGTACTCGTATCTTTTTCCTGTGGTGTGTTTGTTTAATCTCTGCAGCTGTGGAAGGGAGGATGTAATTGCTAACAAAAGCAATCCCTGCATGTCATTTAGCTGAAATTAAATAAAATTCAAGAGAATAAATGAGCCAGAATCCAGTCTTTATTTCTTCTGAATGGCTAAGTGATTACTTCTGGCATAGCGCTAATTTTACCGTGCAGCGGCGCATCGGGAAGCGTTGTTTGGTGGCTCCGTAACGCGTTGCAGCGACTTAGTCTGCACTAGTGGTGGGATGCACAGGATGAGTCATTTTCCATCATAATGTCTGATGATCTGCACAGCCTGATTAAATATTGAAATCTAGTAATCCAAAGCTTTTTAAATAATTCATGTTCTGTCTTTCTGTCAGATACCATGCTTGTGTGGAAGTGCCCCGTGCCTGCTTTGCCGATGCTGCCCCAGTGGAAACAACTCCACCATAACTCGGCTGATTTATGCCTTCTTTCTACTCCTTGGCGTGAGCGTTGCCTGTGTGATGCTAATACCAGGCATGGAAGAGCAGCTGAAGAAGGTCAGATTATTTATTGCTAACATTTTTGGTAGGACAAATGTCACAGATAATAGTAATTGACACCTTGAAAGCATGGATTTTATTTGGAAATATGTAATTTTGCTACCAGCTGTGCTTCACAGTCACCATTAATTTGTTTGTAAGTCAAATAAAGAAGTTGTGGGAAGATCCCTCTATAGATGAAAAGCACTATTTTGAGGTAAGGTTGTGCCTCTTCTTTAAATGCTCAGAGCAGAAAAAATAAAATCTTGCATCAAAAAAGAAAATTTATGTATGTGTAGTTTCAAATTAATTATAAATTACTATTATTATCAAATTAATAATAAATTATTATTGAGATGCTTGTATTTATGGCACTTAAATGATTTTAGTTGTGGTTGCGATTAAAAAAAAATAATCATGCTGTAAGATGTCTTCTAGTGTCTTTGTGCTGTACTAGTTAAAGTTCTATTTTAAAGTCTGCATTGCATAACAAAAATATTTTTCACTATTCATAGTAGCGTGTTTTCCACTCAGGGAATTAGGAAGTGTTTGTAGGATTTTACAGTTTATTAGCTATATGAGGATGCAATATGAAATTGGATAGTGATAATGTGAGTTACAGTAGAGCTTACATGTTCACTGAACTTGGGTTGCATGTACTTCAGTTCTGTTTTTTCAGTAGATGGTAACTTTGTTTAGACATGCTTTACATGTTTTTTTCCCCCAAATGATTCATCTGTAAATGTGTATTTTAGGTTAGTATAGTTAATACATTAGCACTTCAGTGAGAACCATGTTAGTCATCTAGGAAAGAAAATTACAGCTTTCTGGAGTATGATTTGACTTCTAAAAGATGTTGCTCATGTCCTCGTAGTGACTGGAGAGAATGTTTTCAGCTGTTTCATATGGAAGTTACAGATACACCTAGTTGATGGTGATGGTACTTTTTTTTGGGAAAGGCTGTGTCTGTTTTAAATAAGAGATGTAAGCAGGCTGCCACTTCCTAGCTAGGTCATCAGCCTGATAGTAACTGTCAAGTCAAATTTACCGATTCCCAGATCTTTGATTATCTCTTGATTCAGATCAACAAGAGAAAACTGCATTTCTTTGAGAAGCTTTGAAATTGCTGATAATATAAAAAAAACCTGTTAATAAGATCCCGGTCCCATTTCTGGAGACATTCAAGGTCAGGTAGGATGGGGCCTTGAGCAACTTGAGGTAGTTGAAGATGTCCTTGCCCATGGCAGAGGGGTTAGCCTAGGTGAGCTTTAAAGGTCTCCTTCAACCCAAACTATTCTGTGAAAATACTTATTTTATTTTATCCTGCCTATGCAGATTTTTTTCCTTGCATGTGTTTGATATTCTAGTTGGACTGTAGCTAATGATGCAGTCCTTCAGTATCATATTTTCTAACAGCATTAGTAGTTACATAATGTTACAATATTAATGAATTGCATATTGGAAATTTATTAATATACATTTACTGACAGGAGGTCTTTTAAAGATGACTGGCATGTCTTGTTTTTATCACAGATTCCTGGATTTTGTGATGGAGGGTTGGGAACAAGTATTCCTGGTGTGCAGGGCCATGTGAATTGTGATGTTCTGGTTGGCTACAAGGCTGTGTACCGCGTGTGCTTTGGCATGGCCATGTTCTTCCTTCTCTTCTCCTTGCTGATGATCAAAGTGAAGAGCAGCAACGACCCCAGAGCAGCGGTGCACAATGGGTAAGATGCAGAAATGAGTGCTGAGATGAGTTAGTGATTAATTTTTATAAGAGGAAAAGATATACATAGCTGTTGCTTTTCCAAGCCTGAACTATGCCAGTGGATCATCTGTCCAGAGGTTTCCCAAGATGAGAAGTTGTGCTTTTTTCTAAAGATGATGAAATTCAGAGATGAATAATGGCACAAAGTTTCATTCCACTAAGATTTTGTCAAGAAATAAAAAGATTTAAAAGCCTAATTTGTCCTCTGGGAATTATATTCCTCTGAACTTTGAAGCTTGTAAGAACGTTTGTTCTTTTCTAAACAGGTCTGTTTTAAAGGTTATAACAGTTACACATATATCTCTATATAGATGTATAAAATGTATCTTTTCTCTTTCTGCTATCTTTTCAATTGCCCCTCTGCAAAAAGAAATGAGTTATGTATCTAGTTTCTGAACTAGATTTTCTTTTGCATTTAATTTTAGTTAGGATTATCAGATGGAAGAATATAGTGGAATTTCAGCTAGTGTGTTGACACAAGTGGTAGTTTTCATCCAGGCTCTGCCTATGTGTAATGTAGCTTCTTGAACCAAGGAGATGTAAATATTTGTAAGAAGGCATGATGCTAAAAAGTCTAAAACCATTTATGGTGCCTAATCTTGGTGGTCACAGTGTCTGCTTAGACTACTGCTTTTTCAAGGTGACTGTATTTAACAGAAGCAGCTATGAACAGCTAAGCCATAAAATTTTATTTTATATTCAGTATAGGAGGATTAAACATGTCTAGCATAAAATGAGAAAAAGCTTCAAATTATTTCTGTAGGGGAAAATTAAGACTGAGCAGAATATTGCTTTGTTCAGGTTTTTTTGGTCTAAAGAAAAAGAGAGTACAGTATTAAGATATGTTAGCAACAGTAACTGAGTTCAGCCTTTTCCTCCACCCTGCTTTGTTCAGGAGAACCCGCTTGTTGCAAGCAAGAAGAAAGTGGTTCAGCTACATTCTGTATCAGAGCTCTGCTGTTTTTTGTTTCGCTTTTTTTTGCTTTTTTTTTTTTTCAGAAAAAGGCACATGGTGATTTTACATAATGTGGGATGTTTTTTACCTAAAATTGTTCTTAAGTGTTTGGGATCTTCTTGATAACCTTATTTGGAGTTGTGCTCTGGAGTACAAATTTAGGTACAGTTTATGCAACCCATAGCAGTTTGCTCTTCTTAGCCAATCTAACATCAGCACTAGGATAAAAGGAAAAAATTGTGTTATTTAACTGTTGCTGGTAAAATATTTAATAACATTACTTCTGTAATAACTCGTTGGTTCAATAATACGTGTTACAGTGAGCTTTATGGCTTTTGATTTTTGGAATTGTGTGTATGTTCAGTAATACTTTGAGATGTAATGTTTTTGTCAGTGGTTTGAAATGTTCAGAATACTAGGTTTTTCCGTATATGTGTACTAACTTTTTCATGCTTGCATGCAAGTTGAGCCCAGTAGTATGATCTAGTGCCAGTGTTCACCTTCTCTGCTTTTTTAACAGCAGAGTAATTTCTTGCCTCAGATTTATAATAACAATAGAAAAAAACCAGTTGTATCTACGAGATAGTTGCTGGCTTGCATAGAATGCACAGCAGCTGTAGGTGTTCTTTCAGATGAATATTGTCTTCAGTTGTCGTATGGGGTAGAGCATTAAGATCCTTTAAAAAAGTCTGGAATTAGAGATTAAATATATACAAACTCAAACCCATTCTTATTTCTGTAATTAAGAATGACATCTGTTTAAAAAAAAAGTGGATTGAAAAACTAGTTTTAGTGGGTTGTGCACTGTAAATGTTATAACTTGATTCAACTTTCAGACTGGGTTTAGCCACTTGTCTGCATCCCAGGGAATTAGTCCATTTTGTTCCTTATTCTGCACTTCTGTCATCTCACATAGTCCTCTCCACACAATTGTCTGGTCTCCATCACTTGATTTTAACAGCCAGCAGGAGAGATTAAACTTGTTCAAAGTATGGGAAGAAATGGGAAGGGATAGAAAACTTGAAAAATTGACAAGTGTTTGACATTGTGGGGGTGTGGTACATATCTTTGTGCTGTTATATTCAGTTTTGAAGTACATGTAGATGGCACCATGCCTGTTTTTGGAGCTGCCTGTCACCGGGATCACAAAAAATAGTTTTGTTGGCATAACAGTTTGAAGTTCCCTATGCAGGGTATATTTATACAGTTTGTATTTGGGGTGAGTTTGGTGAATCTCTGGTGGAAGATACTCCCTTGTATGCTTTCTGGAAACATCTGATTTGTTTTGATGGTCTGCGAATGCATATCTTTTACTAAAAAAAGATTCCAATGACACTGCACCGAAACAGGGTCTTAGAATTTGATAGTGTCTTTTCTGTGCAGGATAAATCATTTGCTTTTGTTTTCGTGATGAATCCTCATCAGCTGTAGGCCTAAAGAATCTGAAGCTGGGTGGGAAGAATCCAGACTTTTGTATGAACCAAGACTGGTAGGGAGCTCCAGCATAATATTCTCTGTCATTGTAGGCACCAGTCAGATCTTTGATATTAAAAGCAGGAAGGGTTTTTTTAACCCATTTTTCTGCTGTGCAGACAATTCAGTAATCTCACTGCTCTGGTTAAAATGGTCTTAGGAAGAAAAAAAGCAGCTCACAATTGGCCTAGTTTGTAATTCATGAGTAAGAAGATACCTCTGGGAAATGTGTCAAATTCTGTGTCAGCCTAGTACAGTTTAAGCATAATTTTTTGGAGAACAAAAACCTTGGGCAGATAAAATTTTTATCCTGCTTCAAAAGAAGCAAGTTAAGGATGAGCAAATTAAAAAAACTCAACTTCTAAAGATATGTATTTTGTGTGTGAATTAGACCAGACTTTTAACAGTTGCCTTATTCTTTATTTCCCTTTAGATTCTGGTTCTTTAAATTTGCAACGGCACTTGCAATTAGTGTTGGAGCTTTCTTCATACCAGAGGGACCATTTACAACTGGTGAGGGAATATTGTCTTCCTCTGTATCATGGTGCAATCATACTTAGTTTTAAAAGAAAAATAAGTGCCTGCTGATGTAGTACAGTTTTAATTGTAGCTGTGTAATTATAGTGCTTCTCTGTGTTTAGGGATGCTAAAACGCAGGGCGGGGGGTTAAATCATCTATGGTTCTTAACTGTCTTTGTTTTACTTCTCTTTTAGTGTGGTTTTATGTAGGTATGGCTGGAGCATTCTGCTTTATTCTTATTCAGCTGGTCTTGCTTATTGACTTTGCCCATTCCTGGAATGAATCTTGGGTTGAAAAAATGGAGGAAGGGAACTCAAGATGCTGGTATGCAGGTAAGGAGGGTTGATTCTACTACAATCAAGTTTTAAATTTCATTTAATGTGCATTATGTTGAATAAGTTACTCACTGAACAGTTCATTTTACTAGAGTGCAGAAAGGTCTGCTTCATGCATTAGTATCATTTTCTCAGATGTGTAGTTCAGCTCTATTCATGTCCTTCTCTTGTCAAGTTAAATAAGGGGAAGCAGGGAGAGGTGCAGTCTCTTTCATTAACCAGTTTAACTATGGTTTTGTTTCTTCACAGCTCTGCTCTCAGCTACAGCTGTCAACTATCTGCTGTCTCTCATAGCTATTGTCTTGTTTTATGTTTATTACACTCATCCAGAAGGTTGTTCTGAAAACAAGACATTCATCAGTGTTAATATGCTCCTGTGCATTGGTGCTTCTGTTATGTCAATTCTGCCAAGGATTCAGGTACAATTTTAATTCTGTTGCCTCCTGTGTTACCACAATATAACTCTGCCCACAACTTTTGATTGTCTAACTTTCCTGTTTTGTGACTCCTTTGTGTAGGAATCTCAGCCAAGATCTGGTTTGCTGCAGTCTTCAGTGATCACAGTTTATACAATGTATTTGACTTGGTCAGCTATGACCAATGAGCCAGGTAAGTCTGGTAGCCATGTAGGGCTCTTTGGGTAACCAGTTCAGCGGTAAATTGTACCTTCACCTCTTTTGCAGGGCCGCGTTAGAACAGGGTAATAAAATGTGTGTGTGTTAGGGCTCAGCTGCATGCGCTGCCAGGAGCCCACTCTCCTGAGGGCTAGGAAGGGATGGATGGGCAGCAGTGAGAGAGGGCAGGGTCTGCGTGGCTGGTTCAGACAAGCTCCCCGAGGGAGAGAGGGAAGCAGAATGGGATGCTTCAATGTGTGCTCACCTTTTCCTCCCAGCAAGGATGTGGGGGAGGTATGACATAGCAACCTGGCCATGCCCACACAGCTCTGAGCTCTGCCCCCTCTGCAACCAGGATACAAAGAGGATGTCTTTTTCCCTTGCTTATATGGCATGGAAGAATTTTTGCTCTTTGCTGGCAGAACTGTAGTATTCTAAAGCTTAGATTTTACAGATTACCACAGCTCCTCTGAGGTGTCTGGGAGTTTCATCTCCCTATCAAGTTTCACATTCCTTAGGTGACCAGCATGCTTCTGATTATGTTTTTCCAAACTGAGGATTTAGGACAAATGATAAATGGATGTTTATTGTGTCTGAAAACAGTTTAATATATCTAAAAATAAATAAATAAGTGCAGAAATTCTGGTGATCAAAATAAATTGCCAGATACTGATTTTGGTCATTTTAATTGGGTCTCTGACCTTTTTATCTTAGTTATGGACAATCTTCTGTGCTTCTGTGTCATGGAATACATGAGTCATCTAATTCAGGCAGTGACTATGGGAAAATAAGATTGTCTATTACTTTCAGCTGTTCCATCAGTATTACCTGTGGATGCTGTGGGTTGGGAACCACTCAAAAGACTGACTTATTAGCATCGTTTTCCAATTCTGAGATGACTTGGGTACTCCATCTATAGAATATGTTTGTCAGACTTATTTTATAGCAGTGGAATTTCTGTAGCTTAAAATGCAGAGACTTTTATTTTGTTGCATCTAATTATATGAGATGGAGTAGTAAAGCAGTTGATGCATATCTTACATAAGTTCAAAATCCTTTTATCTGCTCGAAGAGACAGATTTTTATGCCATATACTGTCATTGCTCTAGAGAGATTCAGTAGCCTAAAATTAGATTAAAAGCTTTTTTGCTTCAAGACTGTCACAGTCACGAAGTTCCTTTCTATTTCTGTGCATTCAGCATGGAAATGTGCTATTAAATATTTGTCCTGTTCTTGTTTTATGTAAGTTCTAATGCAATTTCCCTCACAGACAGGCGCTGTAACCCCAGTCTGCTGAGCATCATTGGTTACAACAGCACCACCACTCCAACCCAAGGTCAGGTAGTGCAGTGGTGGGATGCACAAGGAATTGTAGGACTGGTTTTGTTTTTGCTGTGTGTTCTCTATTCAAGGTAAAATTCCTTTTAAAAAATCCATTAATTTGTGTTACTTCTTATTGTTGGATATTAATTGTTTTTATTTGGGTAACTGTACCGTGTCCTTTCCTGTCAAATCCAGCATCCGGACATCCAACAACAGCCAAGTTAACAAGCTGATGCTGACCAGTGATGAATCAACACTGATAGAGGATGGAATGCCCAGGAGTGATGGCTCCCTTGATGATGGAGATGATGTTCACCGAGCTATAGATAATGAGAGGGATGGAGTTACTTACAGTTACTCCTTCTTTCACTTCATGCTTTTCCTGGCATCACTGTATATCATGATGACACTTACCAACTGGTACAGGTATTTACATTTGATTAGATGTTGTGCTGATAACAAGCATATAAGATGCCATCTCTTGCTAGACAAGGAGGCACAAGTTGTGTGCTCTGGAATGTAGGTCTTGAATGGACCTTCTCAAGGGAAGTTACTGTTTGAGTTACGTTTAGGGAATTGAATTTGAAAACTGTACCCAACCTTGTTCACAAGTGCCTGTCATATTTTCTAGGATGATTCTTGTCATTCACTGGCCTGCTGGAATACATCCTGCTGAACAGGATAAAGTCTTAATTCTCTAACAATTAAAAATTAGCAAACACTAGGCCCATGTCTGGTACAGAGAGCTAGAAAAAGAACATGTTATATCAACAGGTCAAGGGATAGGTGTTCCTTCCCATTTACTCAGCATTGGTGACTCCTCCAGTTCTGGGGCTTCCCAGTCTGAGAAAGACATGAACATACTGGAGAGAGTCCAGCAAAGGGTCACAAAGATGATGAAGGGACTGGAGTATCTCTTCTATGAGGAGAAGCTGATAGAGCTGAGACTGTTCAGCTTGGAGAAGAGAAGGCCCAAGGGGTTTCTCACCAATGTATAGAAACACTTGAAGCAGGGGTGCAAAGAGGATAGAGCTGGGACTTCCAGTGGTGCCCACTACCAGGGCACAAAGTGAAATAGAGGAGGTTCCCTCTGAACATAAGGAAACACTGTTCCATTGCAAGGGTGACTGAGCACTGGCACGGGTTGCCAGGGGAGATGGTGATGTTGCAATCCTTGGAGGTACTCAAAAGCCATCTGGGGCAGCTGAATTTAGGTGTCCCTGCTGAAACAGTGGAGTTGGACTAGAGAACCTTCAGCGGTCTCTTCCAACCACAGCCATTCTGTGAAAGGGCTTGGTGGAAGGAAATCAGGTTGTCTGCTCCTTGAAAAAATCCTCACAATAAAATAGTCCTCCTGTGTGTGCAGTGTTGTTAGCAGCTTGATCAGATGTTCTTCAGAATTAAAAAATACAAATCACAGTCTAGTTATTTGGCACAGAACAATTTGTATCGAAAAAGCAACACTAAAAGGTACTTCCTTCAGAAATAACTCTTAATAGATAGTTGTGCTGTGGATTTGATTTGTGGCCCTACTTGGGTTAATACGACATCAAAAGGATTAATTTCTCTAGGTGGTGATCTCTGGCAAGGCAAAATAGACTATTTGCGTCTCTAAGTGCTATTCATTTACTGCCTTTCTGCAGATTTGTTAGTGATTTCTTGTAATTATTTCTGCTTCTTGGCAGCTTCTTGTACTAAATATTTTTTGTGTTGCTGTTGTTTTTCCACCTTCCTGTGACACCAGCTTACAAATGTACAGACTGGTGTGAACTGCCTGGAAGAAGGGTCCCTTGAGGTGTGAAGTGAAAATGATCTCCTGTGAAAACAGTGTTGAAGGGTGGCTTAGAACACAAGTATGTTGTATCGAAAAAAGAATTGCACATGATCCTTTTTCTTTTCCTTCTTTCACAGTCCGGATTCTACTTACGAGACAATGACCAGCAAGTGGCCGTCTGTGTGGGTGAAGATCTCTTCCAGCTGGATTGGCATCGTGCTGTACGTGTGGACTCTGGTGGCTCCGCTGGTTCTCACCAACCGCGACTTTGACTAAGCTGTGCTGCTCCGAGGGAGGCTGTGCTAGCGCCTCGTCTCCCTGACACAAACAGTATTCCGGGTAACAGTGCGGGTGTAAATACATGTGTGTGTGTGCTGTCCAGGTAGTATTCCCTGCTTTATCCTGCATGATTACCTTGAATCATGTCTTGTCATTTCACTAAATGACTTTTTCTAGCTGAGCTCAATGGTAATTGCTGTAACGATGGTTTTCATAGGATTACTCCTAGGTTGAGTGCTTTGGGAGCACGAGATGCAAGATCAAGAACTTTTGGAAGTATGTCTTTTTTCCCTCAATTGCATTAAATGGTTGCAGGGAAAAAAGTGCAAGTGTTAATTAGGGTAACTAAACAGTGCTAGGTCAGGCTTTGCAAGTAAAGGAGGGGCTGCCTTTGATGATCCCTGTTGCCTTGATTCCAAAGTAAGCCTTGAATAAGTGCTGTTAGACTCAAAGTGGAGCATGTTGGGGTTCACTGGACATCTTGCAGCACTTTGGCACTAACAGCCTGACCTTTCCCATGCTGAGGGCAGCGGTACCTTCCGCACAGATGTGAGAGGGAAAACTTGTTCCTGGAGCTGCAGAGGAGCCAGTCCAGAGTGTCCCTTTGCACACAGGAGGACAGGCACCCCAGGGAGAAATATCCTGGTATCAGATGCTCAGAAGCATGTTTTTAAGGCACCTGTTTACAATGTGCATCTGCGTATTATTATTGTTTTTTTAAAGTAGTTAAAATGGCATAGCTGTGCTGTAATTTATTGCTGTTTTGTGTGCCACTTTCTTCTTGGCTAAGCTACAATCATGGAGTTTGCAAGGAGCCGAGTGGTGAAAGCTGTGTAAGCCCTTTGGAGGAATTGAGTATTGTGATTTTAAAAAAAAGTGGAGAAAAAGGAGCACTGAAATTACAGTAACTAAAGGAGGAGGTTTGCATTTACTGAGGCTTCCACTTGAAGGGTTTCTTAAAAAGCTTTGGGGCTCTGAATCTTGAAATCTTTTACTGTATTAGGTATTTTGCTTGTCCATTGCCAGAGATGGACTTGAGCCTAGAAAGTCTAAATCTAGGCATAGTTCCTGTGCAGTTATGAGATCTTAAAATGCTTTTGTGCTTGCTGCTTTGTAACTGAAGTACATAAACCACATTATTTCTCTGTTACTTGCTACAACTTGAGCCTAGAGCAGCCTGACTGCAAGTGACCCTGGAGCCTGCAGCAGATGTTACGCTCATCTCTTTCCATGGTGTTTGTAACTGTGACTTCCTGTTTCTATTCTCTAAGCTTTTATTTTAATTCTGCACCTGAACACTGACATGTACTGCAAAAGTCTGACATGTGAAGTCAAACTTGAGACGGAAATAGGAAGATTACTAAAGGCTTGTAATAATTTGGAATATGTTGTTACCTTATTAATAAATAAATTTGGATGAAGATGTCCCATGACTTTTGATGTCTCATACTGCTGCCAGATGTGGCTGTTAAAAGGGTTTGTGTTACTTTCTCATCCCCCCCCCTTCTGGGGATGCTTTTTGGCACTGTCAGTTTCTGAGAACAGCCAACAGTGCTGCAGAGCACACCTGTGAGGCGGTGACTCCCTGGCTCCTCTGGGAGGTCACATGTAACCCCCCTGGTGCAGTCCTCCAACAGTTCTGTGCCCTTGGCTGGCAGCCGAGTCTCTGCAAACACAAACATGCCTTGCACCATAACTGCATTCCTGCTTCATCAACTGCTGCTGCCCCACGAGCTTGCACCTGTTGAAATTTGTGTAAAACACCTGAACACCAGTTGTACTACAGCAGTTCCTGAGTCCTGTAACAAGTATAAGTTGCTGAATTCAGAAGATGAGCAGACTGCTTGGTCTATGGATTCAGCTCCTTGTCCAAGTGGCCAGATAACTTCTTTGGAAAAAGAAACTTTGGACCCACTGCCAGAGCTGGTTTTTGTGATGCATGTATGAAGTTGTTGAAACCCAGTTTCTCCCTTTGCTGAGCCTTTGTGCTCTGGAGTTTCTCAAAATTTATTTTCAGTTACAGTTTGACTGTTTATATAAAAATCAGGAGCTCAAGGTGAGATGATTTGGTTTAGTATCAGCTGCCCCTTCACCCGGTGGTACAGGAACCCCTCTGGCTTTGTAGCACAACTACAGAAACTCACTGCAGCAGCTGTGGTTTCCATGAGTACGGAAGTGGACGCACGCTGTGGAGGAAGGGTAGGGCTCCTCCACTGGAAGGAATGCAGTGGGGCTCTGCCACAGTTCTCAGCAAGAAATCAAAGAGAGAACACCCTTTTCTGTGCTACTACTGGGAAACAGTTTGCTGCATTAGACACTTGTTTTGGAGGTTTATCAATAAACCTTCAGGTTGGAGGTAAACTATTTTGCAGTAACTGTGCACAGCTATAGCATAGGAAAACAAGAGGCTGTTAAATCCATAACCACCTGGGCACATGGAATAAGAGACAAACTCTTGAGAAGTATCACACTTAAGTAACATTTATTTCATCAGCATAGATGGTCCAATTTAAAAGTACTCATGCAGTCATGGGGCCTGGCCACTGTCAAGAACTTTTCCCCAGTTTGTGCTATGTGTGAGCACTTCCACTGAAGTGAAAGTAAGGCAGAACCAAGATTTAGCAAGGTACAGGCACTTTGTTCCCAGCTGAAGCAGGGAAAAAAAAAGCCTACATCAAGTCCTGGTCCCCCCCACCCCAAAAAAGCCTCATGTGTGTTAAACAAAATGTAAAAAATAAAAACCCCAAAATACAGAAAGTCAGTGTTCCCTAGCCATACACTACTAGTTTATGTCATCATATGTAAGACAAGAAGTATAAGAAACCATAAACCAAAGCTCACTACTGGCAAGTGTTGGGTTACCCGCGGTACGAGCGATGTGTGCAACACCAAGTGTTCACAGCAGTGCAGCAGCAGCCTGGCTCAGCAGTGCCAGCTGTGCCTGGTGGCTTGTCTAACTCTGTAGCTAAACAACTGCTTGTATAAGATAGGAAAGGTACTTCAGATTCCACATATCTGGTTACATAAAACAGTGATTTACAAAAAACTCTCATACCAAACAATATTCTAAATAAATAGTTCATCTTCATGACTATATACAGAGCCTCCCTCGCATCAGTTATCCAAGAAGGACATGTCTGTGTCCATGGGTGCTGGAGCAAGTTCGCACAGGTAGAACAGCGTGGCTTCGCTCGCCTCTGCCTCCGTCAGTGGCTCCAGACGCACCAGTTTGCTCTGGGTGGGCTCAGGATCCAGGCTGCTCTCCAGGAGCTCATCCCCTTCCAGGGATTTCTCAACAGTGGAAGGAGTTTCAGCTGTGAAGCTCCCATTCTCAAAAGCAGAGCCTGGGTTCCCATCGAGGAATGCAAGGAGTGGAAACGCAGTGTAGTGTATCAGCTGCTTATCTATGGGGAAAAAAATGCCCAGAACATCAATTCATGTGCCTTCCTATATGCAGAAGAAAAAAACTATTTACAGCACTTATTTAAAGAATAATTAATAAAAAACACAGTAGGTGTTTGTTTTTTAAATGTGTTTTTAAAGAATTGTTATGTGCACGCATAACACTATTTGTGCAGATTCAGCTGCAAAACATCCGTTTCTCTGCATCTAGTGCAGAGCCAAAAATCTAAAAAGCAAATTACTAAGTACTGTGTTTTGGTTATTGGTTTATCAGCGTAACATAAAACCAGACAAGGAGCAAATAACTGAGATGCCTTTAAGAACAATGTTCAACTGCTGAAGTGTTTCAGTAGATCCCTACAACTAACCTGATCTGGGCTTAGTACCTTGCGTTTCCTGAGAAGCCTCTGGACCAGCATTATTCTTGTTAGTTTCTTTTCCCTTTGTCTCCATCTGGGAACAAAAGCAAACTCTTAAACACACGTTTAAAGCCTGTTCCAATGCCACTGGAACACAGCTGACCAAATACTACAAAAAAATAATATTTTATTTGTGATGAGATGCAGTGGCATTATCAGTATTACCCACACTAACACACCTTGGTTGAGAAAACATGAAATGGAAACACAGGCTATGAAGCAAGAACCAAAACTAATGCTTTAAGTGAGCAAGACAAATTCAAAGTACTACATCTTTGCTTCACTGCTTATTAATGTGTTTCTTTTCCCACCAGATAATACAGATGAAATAATTCTGATAAAAGTGCATACCATGTTTGCAAGTAATAAAATCCTAGTGAAAACAAACGTCAAGAGACTGGTACAATGTACAGCCATTGGCCTCAAGGTAATACAAGTTTTAAAGGACATTACTAATTAATTAGTGTGCTTTTTCCTTTGCTGTTTGAAGTCTTAAAAGCCAGAGCATGAAGTGCCATGACTCCAGTAAAGAAAACAGTAAAAGATGAGTGAATTTTGCATCTCTCACTACTGTGTATGTTGAGCAATGGATTTAAAGACTTACTTTGATATTAGTGATATGATCATGATCTGTGGGATTCATCTGCACAGAGCTTGTAAAAAGCTGAATAAGACAAAAGACATCAAGTTTTAGGTATCTCAATGTTGCTATTAAGAATACAAGACCATTGCTTCTGCATGTGTGAGAATAACCCCTGTACTTATTCCACCCTCTATGAGGACTGGAGTCTATTTACAGGTAATTACTGCTTTTATAAAGAAAATCTAGCTTTGCAGCTAGATGGTTTGGAATTCCATGAAGCTTGATTACAAAGGAAACAACTATTGCATCTAACACAGTTTGCTGCAGTCTTAAAAACACCAATTTCTTCTGACATTGCTGCATGGATAATTCTGTCTACAATATGGATGACCTTAAGTTGCAAGTGCCACCAAGCTGGAAGGAGTCCTCAGTAAGTGGAGAGCAGAGCTGCTGTTAAGAGGGACCTCAGTGAAGTGGGAGAGGGGCCAGCAGGCACTCCACCAGTTCAACAGTCACGTGTCACCAGGAACCAGTAACCTCATGCACTGGCCCAGGTCAGGGTTAAGGAACAAATGGACAGGGAGCAGCACCTCAGAGAGGGGGCATTAAGTCATGGCAGACAACACCATGCCACCAGCCAGCAGCATGGCCTTTCTACAGGGAGGAAAGCTCTTTTTAACCCCAGTTCACTGAGAAGACAACAGATGATGTGCTGGGTTATTTCAAAGCAAGAGTATTAATCTACTTGACATCTAAGTTCACATCACAACAAATATAAGCATTATTTCATTAAGAAAGCCATTGTTACACAAGAAACTTAAACATTCACTTGAGCAGTGATGTAGCAATGAGACTTACACCAGTGCTCCAGAAACTCATATTCATAAATATTTATAACTTTGCTTTGTAAAGGGAAGAAAGGACAAAGAAAGAGTTTGTGGTTTAAATCCATTCTAAACAGCAACAACACACACAAGTGTTTTCTACAGCTTTTACCAAAATACTTAAAGTCAAAATTACATCAACCAGGAGGAGATCTGGATCTATGCTGAACTGTCGTCCAGATAACATAGCCTGGAAGTCCTCCAAACTGCAGTCAATACTGTCCAGATAATCCAGAAGTTCAACTCTAGAAGGCAAACAGTATTTTATTGCTGTATCCCTTAATAAAGTAAGAGGAATCCTCAAGTAAGCTTTACACAGATGTACTACATGCATTTAAAAATCTTCACCAGAACTAGAATGAACTAAGTCTTTCACTAGAAATGACCTCTGGAAAAAAATGAAGACTTATAGCCTCTTTAGAGGAGAACCCAAGTACAGCAGACAGGTGCTCTAAAATAGGTATCACAGCAATCACATCAACATAACACTATGACATGAAATTAGCAAAGATGCAATGCTTGCTTGGATTAGACATCTAATCCACCTGCAAGAGTGACAAAAATAAATCCTGACAGTTTAAACAATCTCCACAACGTAACACTGCCAGCCAGATTACACATCTCAACTCACTCACTTAACAATGAAAATCAGCAGTTGCATCTTAAAATACTTAGAACAGAAGGATCTTCAGAAACTGGCTGGAATAACAGTGGCCTGTAAGTTTAGCGTTCTTAGTAGAAACTGCTATTCAGTTCACTTCAGTCAAATAATCTGTTCTAATACTTGAAAAAACAAAAGACCAGACTACTCACTTTCCAAGAAGATTTATATTCTGTGAAATTACTCCATTTTCATTGAGTATGGAATCCATCACAGAGACTGGATCTTCTGCAGTTAAAGTTGACTGGTTATTCAGCTGTACAGCACTTGACATGAGTGGGCTTGTGCTGTCACTGACTGGATCATTACCTGGGACAGCAACTGATTCGGTGCTTTTATCCCCTTGAATTACAGGGGAATATTCATCTTCATTATCATCTTCCACAATTACAATATCGGGAGAATGGTGGCTACAGCTACAGCTGTAATATGAGATAAATAACTTACAGCATTTCATACACATTTAAATTGCTATTATTCCACAGGTTTAGTTCGTTCTCACTTTAGTCAAGCCACTATTCAAGCTACTATCAGGAAATAAGCTTTTTAATACTAAACACAAAAAGTTTCTCTATCTATCTGTTTTCCATTGATACAGTTCTGTAATGATCAACACAATTAATGCAGCTCAGTCAGCAGACACTGCTGTGCCAGACCACAAGAACCAACTCCTAAAGAGCTATAGGAACACTGACATTTTTTTCATTAGAACAACTACAAGCTTGCATATAGATGCGATGTACAAAGTGAACCAAACCATACAAGGTCATCGAACCAGACAGACAGTATATATTTTGCATATTTCCTGTTGAACAGCATCAGCTCTGGAGCACCCGTAACAAAGGATCCTGGTCAACAGGTTTGTAGTTAAAATACCTTCTTATGCATACCAGGAACAAAACCTGAAGACCAAGATCGAGCCCCAGTTAATTTGCTTTCATCCATATTCTGGTTCTTAACCCTTAAGTAGCTGTTAGTTACGTTGCCTCCCAACCACAGCCTTTTCCTCATGAAGCTTTTCTATCAGAGAATGCATTCCCAGACATCAGCAGAGCAAGAACAATGGTACCAATTCAAATATAAGCTACAAATACTAATTTTTTTCCTTGAGGCATAATACAGGCCCTATCAATCCAATGCAATTCAAGAAGAGACTTGCATCTAAATCCCTGGACCAAGTTTCAACTTGCTTGTAGCTGAAAGATGAACAACTTCTGTAGTACCAGAGTACAGACAGGAAAGAACATAATCACAAAACTACTGGGACTGAAAAACACCCAGAAGCTTGAAATTAACTGGCTTAATGCAAAACCACACCAATACCTGACAAACACCACAAGTAAATTATTCTCCACAAAAACCTGCAAAAACAAGGGAAGTCATTCCTGTCTGTATACATAACCAAAAAGTAAGAAGACTTCTCTTACTCTGGCTTTGGACACGTAGTATATTGAACTATAATGCAGTAATACAGATTACTTTCACTAGGTTCCTTCTATCCTCCTGATAATTAAAACTCCAACAGCCAATTAACTATTCTGGAAGAAATCCAGAGGTCAATAAATCAAAAGCTAGTGTCAATTTACAGATGAAGTTTCTGTATGTGCAGGAGTGCTGAATAATTCTAAAAATTTCCATTTCACAAAAAAAAAAATTATCTAAGACGTCTGAGTTACTGCATATTATACAACACTGAAAGCCATTTATCAACACACTCTTCTTGAGACTTACTTGGAAGAATCTGAAGTGGTATCTTCACTTGTTTCTGGTGTAACAGGAAGACTTTCTTCATCAGCCATGGGATGTTCTTCCTCACCCACATCCTCAGTGACATCATAAATAACAATGTCATCTGAAATCTGTTCCCTTTGTTTTAAGCCCTCATTTCTGTTGAGAGGTACCTGAGAATTATTTTTAAAAGAGTCAAGGCACAGAAGGATGACGAACTTCAGTATTTTGACAGTTACCATTGTATCCTAAAATGCTTCACATCTAATGAAGTCTAAGAGCTTTCCTATGCCTTGGAGATTACAAGCAGTTTGTACAGATCTATGTTTAATAGAAAAAGCCATAAAAGTAAATAAACAACCTGAAGAGTAACCGCTACAGGAAAAAGAATTTGGCAAATACTACAGGCATAGAAATAAAAATATACTAGCGCTGTCAGAAAATAGAACTAAAAATATTAAAACAGTGACTGCTGTTTAAACAGTACTTTGTTATAAAGCTACTAATTCTAGTGCCATACTACAGTACTTGTTTTAACGATTTCCCCACCAATCATTATTTGGACAGCAGAAAACAACCACTCATTCAAATGTAACAGGAACATGACATGATTTTGTTAGGTTGGATGCTGCCTTGCAGAGCAACACACCGGACCCTTATACATCCCTGTAGGGCACCAGGGATGCCACATTCCCAGAGACAACAATGCAATGTTATATGTGCTATTTCTAACAGCACCATTCTTAAAAGCAAACTGCTTTCAGCAGGATCATGTCAAGCTGTGTTTAATACACACGTAACCCGTTTACACGTGCTTATGTTGGAAAGTGAATGGTGATTATCAACACATTTAGCTTCTGAAGGAAACAACACGGCCTATCACTTCTACAAGTTGACAGCTCTCAGTACACAGCTATGTTCTAGTCTCCACATGACAATGAACTTGATCTATCTGCCCACCTGCACTCCTTCATCATGACAGAGAGTACCCATAACAGAAAACTTACATGGTGGCTACTGTCAGCTGGTTCTTTCACAATTTTCTGAAATACATTCGACTTTGTAGGTCCATTAGTGTTCAGAAGTAGAGGCCTACATCAGAAAGTGTAAAGGAAGAAAGCCATTTCAAAACCACCTCTTTGGTAGTCACCAAGGCCTGACAGTTTATCAAGCAGACAGCAAGTTTACAAGATCATATTTACCTCTTGCGTTTTAGGCTCACTAGTTGGTTATTCTGCACCAAGGTAACAATGAATTGTACGATCTGTAAGGGAGAGAACACTATTGTTGGTTGCTCTACTTTGTAATTGTTTCTCTTCAGTACCAAGGTATCTTATAGCAGAAGACACCAATAATAAAATCTATACATAAACAACAAAACACTTCCTTTGTATAGTAACTTTTATACAGCTGTTCAGAAAAATTAAAAATCAAGGTAAAAAACAGTGCTGATAATATCTAAATAGTTATTCAATTGTCAAAGAAAGACTTTTCATATAGCAAGTGGTAGAGCAGACTTTTACAAGACGTCATACAGTACACAGAAAGACATCCAGCAATGCAAATGATTAAAAGAATTCTAATTAGCAATGACAGAAGACATGCAGGGATGTGGTCCATATACATAACCTGTATTGTAAATATTGGTTCTGGTGAAAGGCATTTTTGACAGATTCAGAAAAATTACATGTACAATTAACAGTGTTCATCAGCTGCCTTTCCTTTTGAAATGTTAGTCTTCTTTCCCTTATGTTTTAAATGTAAAGCTTTAATGTATGTCTCTAGCTTGAAGAACCTGGGGAAAAAAATTCACTAAGTCTCTGCTACAAGGCTACTTGCAGTGATGCCCTTTCTGGTATGTTAAAAAAAAATAGATCTATCAACTCTATGCATTTATACCAACTTTGGTAGATCATAACTCCAACTGTTAAATCATCTAAGTTAACATATTATCAAGGTGTTCCACTCTATCTGTTCCTCTGGTAACTTTAGGACAGTTTTCCCCAAGATCACTCGACAAAGAGAATTAGACATCTGATTCCTGAAGTAATAAAAAATGGGCAGACCGTGTTAAGATTACTTTAATGACTGATGTAGGATGTTCTTGAGCCTCGTTCTTTGAAAATGTTTACAAGACTTTGGCTTTATTTTCTGCTTATGCAGTAAAATACCCTGAATGTTTGTTTCACTAGGATTTGTTCACCATATACCACACTGCTGTTTTTTCTATTAAAGAGAGATTTGACTTTACAAAAAGCTGAGTGAGGGTAAAGCACGGTAAAGTGGCACAGCATTCCTAGTTCAGAAGCACTCACTCAAACACACACACAGCACTTCAGTGAAGCCTTACCTTTCGAATAAGTTGCTGCTGTTGCAAATGTTTTGCTCTCAGTTCTGACACCTCCCTCCAAAGGGATTCATTCTCTCTGTTTAAAAATGATGATTTAGAAGTCAAACTAAAACTAAGTTATTAATTTTTGTTAAAGATCAGTTGGCTTCATTAAAACTCTTTGAAATATGTTTTTAAATTACAGGTTGGTGTGGGAGTGTCACACAGTCAGCAAGCAGCCTTGGAAAGTAACTATGAAATGGAGACCCAAACACAACAAATGGCCTGCAGAGAATATCCACCTGCTTTAAAGGAAGAAAAATAAAATTCCCAAATTTGGCAATAATCATTACCCATACATTCAGCATTTAAAAATTAACTATCAGCTTTAACAGCTACCTTTACTAGCTCCAGTGAAGGGGCATGTTAGGTGATAAAAAATAAAAGGAGCATGTCAGAGATGGCAGTTTCCATGAAACACTGTCATTTTAGAAACGTTGATTCTTCCAGTACTCATAGGACTCCAGTTACCGAGACAGTGTAAAAACTGCCCTACTCTAACCACGAGCCTTGTTGTTTCCAACAGTGCTAAGCCATAAATTATGAACACCAAAAAGCTTCAATGAATATGGGAAGACAATACACCACCCTTCTCTTTTCTGCAGTTTAATTTTCAACACAAAGAAGCAAACTCCACTGATGTGTTTTTAGGAAACCCTCAACTAAGTTTTCAGAAACAGCTGCGCGTATGCAGTGTGACGCAGGGTACTACTCACTCCTCAAACTGCTCCTGTGTCCAACATACAATTTAAGAGTACAGTTCCATCACAAAACTAACAGCAGAAGGTAGGGATTCTGAACTTTCTCAATTTTCTCACTAGCTTTATCAACATATTTTGTAGGATCAGGTCTTCTGATTTAGCTCCAGTTTCTACCTCAATAATTTTAAATTTATGGGATGACAATATGGATGTCAAAGACCAACCACTACATTCTCATCTCTACTAACTATCAGGTCATTAGCAGCTGGCTGTCAGTTCAGTCAAAGCCAGCCCTGCTCTGGGCAGTGGTTTGGACCTGATGGCCTTCTGAGGTTCCTTTCAACCCAAATTAGTCTAGGATTTCAAAAGGGCAAATATCATTTTTACCCTAGACTGGCCAGATTCTAACTAAGACCATGCCTAGACAAAAGAAGTTTGCCTCTGAATATTCTACTACTCAAGTCACTACAACTGAAATCTAGAAATGAGAGAAATTACTTCTTGAAATTGAACTACGGTAACCTCTGCCACAGATGCACACTGTCACCTTCTCTAAGTTAAGGTGCCCTGAGACAGTTTCTATTGAGGTGATGTGACTTACAGTGCATGACCTTATGGTCATGTATCTTGTCTGTATCTACATAATCTAAAAGATTAAGTAATTTGTGACACGTCTCTCACTGTTGACAATAAATCATAATTACTAAGCAGGAAATAATACAACTCTAAAAACACTCTACTTACACCTGGATTTTAGATTCTGTTCCTCTGTCAATGAGGTAACTAAGGAATTTCCAAATTAGATTTCTAAACACATTTTCATAGGCATTAACTCTTCTGCAATTTTAAACAGTGGAGGAATGAGGACAAAAACAATAGGAAAATGAAACACAATGAGCAAAGACATTAATTGTCCTATGAAAGTATTACATGCAAATGGCACAAACCAAACTCTGCCTCAAACCAAACACAGTAACTATTTCAAACCTGAAGACACAAACCAGCATACTTTATACTAAGAGCTGATTTAAATATTCAGCCTCAGCATCTATTTGGAGCTATTATTAAAGCTGTTATTTAATTGCCTACTACTAGTGTTCTGCAAACACCAATATTGCTTATTACTCTTAATAATATCAGAATATTTAATTTTAAAGCAATTTTTCTATTGAAATTTATGTTCCTAAAACAATAACTGAAGTTAGGCAACCAGAAATCAAGAGATACCTAAAATTAGGTCTTTGTCCAGTATCTAGTGTCACAATTACTCAGCATTAAGAATCAGTTACTGATGAACCAACTTACCTCTTCAAAAGAGACAACTGAGATTCAATAGTTGTTTGTTTAATTTGCACTTTCTGAGCACTGCATATTATTTTAGAGAGATCTTCCTGACGTATCTTGCTTTCTTCAGGTCTTGAAGAAGAAACCTTTAAAACATTAGAATCCAGAAACAACAGTTCCCTTAACTCATGCTTAACTATTATTCTCATCTGGTGATTTTCTTACTAACGTTGACAAATATGCATTTAATTTAATAAAAAACCAAGCATCCAAAAAACCCCAAAACCAGAAACACAGCTGTCCACCACCTTAGCTTTAGTTGTTACAAACATTTATGTACACTCGGATTCTTCAGGCATTTTACCAAGTGCTCTACTTTGTTATAACTACCTCACAATAACCTAGTGCTAACAAGGACATCACTGTGCTGGTTTTGGCTGGGGTAGGGTAATTTTCTTCACAGCAGCAAATACAGGGCTGTGTTTTGGACTTGTGCAGTTGTGCTGCAGTGCTGGTAATACAGAGATGTTTTTGGTACTGCTGAGCACTGCTTACACATGGAGTCAAGGGCTCTTCTGCTTCTCACCTCACTCCACCAGCGAGTTGGCTTTGGCTGCACAAGAAATTGGGAGGGCACACACGCAGCTGGGACTGTTATCCCCACCTGACCAAAGGAACATTCCATACCATATGGTATCATGCTTAGCATATAAAACTGGGGGAAAAAGAGGAAAGTGTGGGGGATGTTCAGAATAATGGCATTTGTCCTCCCAAGTCACCATTACACAACAGGGCCCTGCTTTCCTGGGGATGGCTGAACACCTGCCTGCCCAGGGGGAGTGGTAAATTAATTCCTGGTATTGCTTTGCCTGTGTGTGTAGCTTTTNCGAGTTGGCTTTGGCTGCACAAGAAATTGGGAGGGCACACACGCAGCTGGGACTGTTATCCCCACCTGACCAAAGGAACATTCCATACCATATGGTATCATGCTTAGCATATAAAACTGGGGGAAAAAGAGGAAAGTGTGGGGGATGTTCAGAATAATGGCATTTGTCCTCCCAAGTCACCATTACACAACAGGGCCCTGCTTTCCTGGGGATGGCTGAACACCTGCCTGCCCAGGGGGAGTGGTAAATTAATTCCTGGTATTGCTTTGCCTGTGTGTGTAGCTTTTGCTTTACTAATTAAAGTGACTTTATCTCAACCCACGAGTCTTCTCACTTCTATCTCCCAATTCACTCCCACATCCTGACTTGGGGGGAGTGAGCGAGAGGCTGTGTNAAAGAGGAAAGTGTGGGGGATGTTCAGAATAATGGCATTTGTCCTCCCAAGTCACCATTACACAACAGGGCCCTGCTTTCCTGGGGATGGCTGAACACCTGCCTGCCCAGGGGGAGTGGTAAATTAATTCCTGGTATTGCTTTGCCTGTGTGTGTAGCTTTTGCTTTACTAATTAAAGTGACTTTATCTCAACCCACGAGTCTTCTCACTTCTATCTCCCAATTCACTCCCACATCCTGACTTGGGGGGAGTGAGCGAGAGGCTGTGTGGGGCTAAGATGCTGGCTGGGGTTAACCATGACATCCAGTTTAATTTGCCATATTTATATTTGCCACCTATATCCATCTGACTCAATAACAGCAGAGCACATTTCAGAAGCATAATCAACATGTCTATAAGTTTGCCTATATTTTCTGTTGGGTGTAAAGTTTAATGCTTACAGTAGCTTTGATCTGAAACAAGCTACATAACCAAGCAGTTTCTTATATTGCTGACAGTAAAGTCAAAGCATGCTCTGCACTTCTAATACTCATTTGCAAATTGTCATATTACATAACTCACTCTTTTTTGCCACCTGTGAAACTTAACTATAACAACAGCAAAGCAGGTTAGACAAAAAAGCCTTGTCAAATCTCCCAAAATATCTTTAAACAAGCTCAAGATATAAATGAAAGCAGAATTTATGTTTTCATAAATTCTGAACTTATTTGCACTCACAATCCTGCAGTTAACTTGACATGAACTTAGCTATTCATCAATACTTAATAGTACAGGTTTTCCACATACTGAATTTTCACTAACCTTCCTTTTAATGTGTTCCAACAAGTCCTCTCGGCCCTGCCTAAAATATGCATGCCGAAACTCTACTGGACCATCTCGCTCCAGTTTGAAAATTCCAGAATCAACACCGACAACTTTACGGAAGCCATCTTTAAAAAAACAAAAGGAAAGAAAAACCTCAAAACCCACATTAAGAAATTCACAGTATGCTCTTCCAACTATCCTGTTACCGATTTGGAGGGTAAGATAGTATCCTAGTTGCAGAGAACACAAGGCCTCTGCTCAAAGGAAATTATAACGTAACTGCTAGGTACAGGATTTAGAACTGTGCTAGAATGCAAAAATCCAGGAACTCACACATGTTTAACTGTCTGACAAAGCTTGCCATGTTGTTGTGCTTGAAGTACTTGGGAAGAATCTCTTTTGCAAATCTCCGTTCATCCAACACCAAGAAACTCTTGCCATTCTAAAATGAGAGAGACACATTAAGCTACTTAAAAACCATAGCAGAAAACACACTGGGCTTTTAGAATTAATCACCAGATTGGAATGTTTCCTTTGTGTATGCAGTACATTACTGATCTGCTTGCCTACAATTTTCCAAAACAGAAAGCGTACAAACCTTGCAGTTGCAAAGCAACTGAGTATTATCGATTTACATCACCTGTATTTGAAGGGGAACATCTCTATTGTTATGCACTGCTTTCTCAATAAATGAATGAATTGTGTACCAGCAATTATCACTTTCACTACAGGACAATACTATCAATTTTGAATGTAGTTTTGAAGCCTTGGTAAGGAATCTTAACAAAGAACCTGAGCAAGGAAAAAATACCAACAACCAGCTGAAAGTCCCATCTGCTTTACAGTATAAAAGCATGATTGGTTTGATAGGATTTGTAGAGCAGATGGAACTGTCAAAAAGCTGAGTGTGTCCACTGGGTTTTAGAGTTACCGAAAAGGTAGCCACCTAAGGCAAGATTCCCCTTCTCCTGGAATGCCAATTGTGAGGGAGGACTGATCTTTTATTTAATCCACAGGTTTTAACTAAATTAGAAGGATCAGCTCTTTGTTCTTCAGTGACTGCACTCCATTTAACTACAGGGCAAGTAATGGCAGAATGCAAATTACCTACTTCAAAATGGTTTAGGTTATGTCTACACATCCTCAGTACTCTCATGCTGTAGTTAATAAAAAGTCTTATCATCTTCAACAAATGTCAGCACTCTTCCTGCATCTTAGATGCCTTTTAGTTTAATGAGTCACTTTTCTTATACTCAAATGCCAGCAGTTCTATGATCCCAAGAAGCTTAAAGAACCAACTGTAAGACCATATGAAGATCCTTGTCCAAAGGCTGGTGTCCTTGTTTCAGCTAGGATAGAATTTTTTCTTAGTAGCTGGTAGAGTGCTAAGCTTTGGATGCACTAAGAGAATAATGTTGATAATAAGTGGATGTTTTTAGTTGTTGTTGAACAGTGCTTACCCTAAGTCAAGGTCTTTTCAGCTTCCCAAGTGCTGCCAGCAAGCAGGTGCACAGGAAGCTGGGAAGGTGCATGGCCAAGACAGCTGACCCAAACTGGGCAAAGGGATATTACATACCACAGAACATCATGCTCAATATATAATCTGGCTGAGTTATCCAGCAGGAGGGCCAACTGCTGTTTTTGGATGGGCTGGGTACTGGGCAGCAGGTGGTAAGCAATTGTTTTGGGCATAATTTGTTTTTTCTCGTGTTTTCCTTCTGTTTTATTACTGTTATAATATACTTCATTTCAATTTTATATAGCTCTTATCTCAACTCATGAGTTTTACTTTCTCTACTAGGGTGTGGGGAAATGAGCAAGTGGCTGTGTTGTACTTGGTTGCCACTGGGGGTTAAACCACAACAGCCTGTTCCTGCAGATCAGCAGGGAGCATCAGAAACAGGATGTTATAAATGGCTCTCCACTGGAGGGCTTAGGCACTTAACACTGAGAGGAAGGCAGGGAGATGAAAACTTCCAGTAATGCCTACCTACCTCCTGCTGAGTATCAATGTGGAAGAGGAAGCAAAAGAAATGGCAAGAACAGACTATTTTAGCCAATGCTGTGTGTGAAATTCACAAACTGAAGGTGCTGAACCAAGTGACACTACAGTGACCTATAACACCAACAGACAACTTCCATGTGGTGCCTCACTCTATCATCACTTTGACATTGTCCAGGCTTAGCACATGAAAATCTGGGAAACACATCCACTAGCTCTTGTTGCCCTGACAGTCATTTCCAGCAAAGCTGTACAGACATTAAAGCCTGTAAGCTTCACTACACAGCTAAATACGATTGTCAACTCCTAGTGCCAATGATTGCAGCATAGAGCAGTCTTCCAAGTGCTTCATTTGGTATTCCTCATCCATATTTCCATGGACAACACATACTGTGGTTCCACTTTGCAGGGAGACAAAAATCTGGCTGTTCCGTTTCAGACAGCATTTATCCTTAGAGCATAAGGATAGAGATTTGTAGAGGAGGAAAGCAAAGTATTATTGTAACTGTACTCTCCCTTCCTCGATACATTTGGTACGCTTTTTGTACCCTGTAATATCAACACACAGCATTTCTAAAAGACATCATACATAATTCCAATACCTCCCTCCCACAAGAACTTGCTAATAATATCAACTGTGATGAGTGGACCTTCCCCTCTAGAAACAGCCTTGCAGAATCTCAAACAATTATTTCTATTGTTAATGAAAAAAATAATACAAAGATACCTAACACGTACTGGTGTCTTTACTTGAGATAAGCATACGTAATGGATTTGGAGATTCTCCACTAAAAGCATAAGGTAGCAAAAATAGCATTTTTTAATGTAGACAACATTAATTTTCATATAGCCCTTAGTAACGCTCTCCCAAAAAAAAAGAGAAAAAACCAAACAAACCCCCCAAAAATCCCACCCCAAAACAAATAAACAAAGCAAAAAAAAAAAAAAGAGAGAGAGAGAAAGAAAGGCTGCCATAATCTACTGAGACCTTCTGCTTCCCTCTTTGGGAAGTTTTGGCTGAAAGTACTGGTAAACCATTTTCAGTAAAATGTTTAAGACATTTTATCATTTTTCAAGCATTTAAAAAAGGGAGCTCTCAGTTGAGTTTATCTCAGTATCACTTAAAGATATTGATACAATTTGAGAACAGGATTTTATTGAAAACAGCATATAGAAAAAAAATTGAAGTAGCTGTTATTAAAATATGCGCTTAGCATCTAGCACAACTGTCACTGATGCTCACTGCAGCAACTTGCCAGCCCTTCGTTACACTATAAGAAGATTGCTGCCCAATTCGGCTTCTCCCGTGGCCCATCCCCTTCCCGCCGCTCCAGCAGGTAGACACCGAGCCCGGGAAGCCCCCGGCCATCCCCCACGTGGCTGCTCCCCACCGCCCCTGCGGGATCCGGCCCCGCGGGCGGCACACAGGAAACAACAGCAGGCCCGAGCGCGCCGCCTTCCCCATCCTCCGGAGCTCTCCGGCAGCCCCGCCACACGGAGGGCAAGCCCCGTTCCTAGCGCACCCACCACCCCGCGGTGGGAAATCCCCCCGCAGCTCCGCGTTCCCCGCACGCCAGCTCCTTAAGCGCACGGCAGAATCCCCCGGTTTCCTTCCCACCACGAACGCCCGAGCCTGCTCAGTCGGGGCCGCCAGACAGACACCCCCCCACCCTCTGCTGGGTGCCTGGGGACACGGCCCCAGGGCGGGCACCGGAGCTCCTACTCCACGGATGAGACAAGGCAGAGGCTGAGGGCCAGCGAGGCGAGCCGGCCTCTCTCGAGCAGTTCAACTCAGCTCAGTTCAGCCCAGCCCGGCCCGGCCCGGCCAGAGCCCGACCAAGCCACGCGGCCGTGCCCTCATTTTCCATCCTCCCCACGCGCACGCCGAGGCCCACGGCCCCCAGCAGGCCTGGGTGCCTCCCGGAGCGAAGCGCAGGGTGATGGCGGGGGCTCCGCCACACGCAGGCAGGAAGGAGGGTGGGGGGAAGGGGGGAGGGGAGCGGCCGACCTGGCTCCAGGTGATGAGCTGGTTGCTGGGGGTCTCGCCCAGCAGAGCCCAGAGCTTGCTGAGGAAGGCCGGGACCCCCGGGCTGGCGAAGGGAGGCGACGGCTGCTGGGGAGGCTGCGGGGGTGGTGGCGGCTGCTGCTGTTGTTGCTGCTGCTGCTTCATTGTCGCACGGGAGCCTACGAGGCCTCTGTCCGGGGAGAGAGCACCACCAGACCGGTCGCGCCCCGCCCCTCGCCCGCACCCCGCATGCGCGGCGGACCCGCCGCACGCGTGCGTGCTGGCCCCGCCCCCTCCCCCTGCGCCTTACATAACGTCCCCACGTGCGCCGCCCTCACGTGTCACAACAGCGCCGGCACGGGGNACGAACGCCCGAGCCTGCTCAGTCGGGGCCGCCAGACAGACACCCCCCCACCCTCTGCTGGGTGCCTGGGGACACGGCCCCAGGGCGGGCACCGGAGCTCCTACTCCACGGATGAGACAAGGCAGAGGCTGAGGGCCAGCGAGGCGAGCCGGCCTCTCTCGAGCAGTTCAACTCAGCTCAGTTCAGCCCAGCCCGGCCCGGCCCGGCCAGAGCCCGACCAAGCCACGCGGCCGTGCCCTCATTTTCCATCCTCCCCACGCGCACGCCGAGGCCCACGGCCCCCAGCAGGCCTGGGTGCCTCCCGGAGCGAAGCGCAGGGTGATGGCGGGGGCTCCGCCACACGCAGGCAGGAAGGAGGGTGGGGGGAAGGGGGGAGGGGAGCGGCCGACCTGGCTCCAGGTGATGAGCTGGTTGCTGGGGGTCTCGCCCAGCAGAGCCCAGAGCTTGCTGAGGAAGGCCCGTGGCTGCGGCGCGTGGCGAGGGGCGGGGACACGGCTGAGGGAGGCGGGCGGGTCGGGAGGAGCGCTCCCGCTCCGGCCCCCGGGAAAAGGCTGGCGAGTGCCCGGAACGTGCCTTGTAAGGGCTTGCCCCAGCCTAGGGTTTCTGAACCGTCTGGGAGAAAGGTGAAGAATAGCTAGTCAGCTCGAAAACATGAGCACACAGGGCATATACACGACCTAAAAAAAGAACGTACAAGCATATATGCACGTCAGGAACATCCAAGCCAACTGCCCCCCGAAAAAAATCTCAGGCAGGCCCTAAGCAGACCTCTCTCCAAGACAACTTGTGTTAAGACTTCAGACCTATCAGCTACTGAGACTGTGAAAGAAACTGATTTAAATCAAAAGGGTATCTCTAGGAAAACAGCCTGATGAATGGTGAAATGCAGTAAAATCGATTTCTTTTGATACTCTACCAAGTATTTTGCAAAACATAACCACATATTAACTGCAAACAGTTTTTAAGAAGTTGTTCCATGAAATTAAAATCAGTATTTTCACAACAAACCTTAATTGACTGGTAGTGTAACTGATGTCTTTGTTGAGATCTGTCAAAAAGTCTCTAGGAATCTCAGTCAGCTTGATCTACTTCAGTTTGCAGTGAATATAAAGCACAGTGGCACAGGTAAGATAATAGAACCTTTAGCAGGGTATTCTGCAGGAAAATTAAGTTCAATATTTCCATTTCAAGATATATATCACACAGCTTCCCTTTCGTGATAGCATTAGCAGGTTACAACAGCCTATAACAAACCCTTTGACTGATACTAGATCATTCCCAAGAGAAGTCACAGTTGCTAAGTTTATGGCTTAGCTTTTCAGGGCCAGTATTTGCATGAGAAAAATTGAATTAAATGTCTTTTAAATTGAAACACAAATTTACAGTAATTTTCCAAGTAATTTTTCATCCTGACATGCATATGCAGCAAGCTCCCACCAGATTCCATTTATCTAGATACAAATGCTAGATAAGCAGAGAGAAGAATATGGTTGTGACTTAATCTGGACACAGTATTGCTCTGCATCTTACATTTCTTGTTTACAACATCCATTTGAAAATAGGAGTTGATTTTCAGAATTGTTGGACAGTATTTCAATTTGTGCTTATAAATGTTGAATTATTTCAAAAGGTAAACCACTATATTGATGTCTTTGGCTGAGACAGAAGTGGAACCATGCACTCAATTTTTTTCATTTCATTAGTAGACTGAACATCACCTTGGTGAGAAAGACTGCCGTGTAACAATGCCATGATTTCCAATGTCTTACAGTTGAGGGAAGTTTTTTAACCTCTCTTCCTAAACCTCAGTTTAGGGAAAAAAAAATTCTTTTGAAGCCTTAAGGCTTAAGAACTGGAAGTGATTTATTTAATGCTTTACACAAAGTGTTAGCAATGTACAAGTCAAGCCTTCCATTAGGTTTTTACTTTATTGTCTTCCAAGGTCTGAGCACAAGGGAATTGCTTGTCCCTGTTCATAAAGCTTTTGGTTACATTATTTTACAATCCAGCCCTTGCAAAACTCACCAGTCTTTAATCTGGGGCTATTTGACTTCCCAGTATCTTCATAAGCAGTGCTGTAATCTTTTTCCACACTGCAGTAAAATTTTCCTCCACTTAGCTTGCAGAAATCTGGTAATTATCAGCTCTGAGACAGGTCAAGCTATTTAAATCTTCCACAGTGCAGTTCTCACTCTCCCCTCTCCAGAAAAACATAATGCTGTAAAACTCTTTGGGTATTGTGAAATGTTGGGAATTCAGATCTCTTCCCATATCCCTGAACTAACCCCTAAAGCCCCAGAAGATTCTGTTCCTCCTGAGCCTCGTTCCCCCTCCCTTGGGCCCACAGTTCCCCCACATATTGGAGTTCCAACTAAGATCTAGTGCCTGGGGACTAAGGGAGCACTGCCAACAGGAAACTTCTGATTTCCAGCACATTTTTTTCCACAGCTTTCATGGAGAGGCTATATAGTTAGCAGCACCTCAAATCTGGGCAGGAGACCAAAGAATAAAGTTAGATAGCTGTTCATATCACTGTCTGTTTATTTTGACATCCCATATGCCTAAAAATTGCATCCATCACTGGTCTCTTCCTCTCATGCTTGAGCAGCAGGCAGCCCCACAGCAGTGCCATACTCTCTTATAGGAGGTTTGGGCACTGATAGTCCAGTTTTGATGTGCTTTAAGAAAAATAATTGGGGATGGGGACTCTGTTCCACAGCACATTTACGAGTAGGGGGTCACAGAGAAGCCCTCATGTAATAATACTTTTCTGATATGAACTTAACCTATCTTCTCTGACTTCCTGTTTTCTTCCCCTACAATGGAATATGCAGCAGGAGTCAACAGCTCTGCTTGTGCTGTTGCTCTGGCTCTTATAAGTCTGAAGTGCAATCTGTGTGCACTCCAGTTACAACAGACCCTGAGTAAAGCCTGAGTCAACTCCCCAAGGGATACCAGTCTGCTGATTTTCCTTAAGACAAAAAGCATTATGCAAAACAAGCAACTGAAAATGACAGGAGAGACAAAGGTAGAGTGACAGATTTCAAGGCAATACTCTCCTCCTTTTGTAACCACTATTTGTCCTGCCTGAAAGGCTGGCATTTGAAGGTTATCTTTATTGATTCATCTATATTGATCTGCATGAAAGCAAGAGACAAATCAGACACTGAGCTTGTACAAATGTTGCCCCTGGAACAAGCACAGGCATCCAGCCACAAGTAGACAGTCCTGGATCAAACGCTGCCCAGCACCTCACAACCAAATTTGATGCAAACCTTCCACCTTTAAAAAATTACTTCACCACTTAAATAACTGAAAGTGTTCCTAGAAGTCCCAGCTCTTCCCATACTAGGATCTCCTTGAATCAAAAGTGGCCCTAAGATGCCTAGATTTAAATTAATCCTCCCGGAACCAAGGATGGTCTGAGATGTCTGTATTTGTGATGAAACCAGCTAGAGTAGGCAAGGTAGATGACATTTCAGAGAGCTTCTATAGAGATTAATCTTGTAATATCCATTCAGTTAGTTTTATGCCAACCTTGTGCATCTGATTCAAGTACCAGTCAGTTTTAGATGGCTAAGTGAATCACTTTCCTTCTCATGCCCTGCAGAAAGAACAGATGGCACAGTCAGCACACCGGATATTTAATAGACAATGATACAATGAAGGCTGGCATCAAGTTTCCAAATTAGGTTATGATAACTGTTCCCCACAGTATATTTAAAATTAGGCTATGATAACTGTAACCAACTTCTATTCATGATCAACAGCTTTTCTTTCTTGAAAGGAAAATTCAGACCTACAATCATATTGACTACTAACCCTCCAAGACAGCTTGCTTTGCAAATGGCACAGAAGTGGTATCCATTTCTTATTTGCTTATGTGTAAGGAATACTTGAAACAGACTTTTCCCAATTAGACAAGATCTTCCATTCACCTTGAAAATCTCAGTGTTTCTTAAAAGACTGTTTTCTCATAATATGAGGAAAAGTTACAGACTTGGAAAAGGTATATTTTAAGCAAGCTGTAGTATTTTTTAATTGAGATAGCATTCAATTCAAGTCAGTATCTTTAAAAAATGCCAGATTTAAAATGCTTGAAGCCATAAGAAAACCCCACCTTTAAAAAGGATGCAAAGTAATATCTGAGTTGAAAACCATTTCTTAACCTGCTAACAATGAGTTCAGGCCAGATTACCTGATTTTCAGGGCTTTCTACAACAGTAATCTTTATATTGAAGCTTTTGAAAAGATGGTCAGTTTGGAAGAAAGAGGGAAGGGGGTTTCACGGGCAGTACACCTGGCAGAAAGCTTTACTGAAGTTTTAGGGCAGCTTGCTGTGGCCATGTGTTGATAATTATGGAAAAACAGTTCAGTGGTAAGAAGAAAATCCCAAAGTATATGTGCCCATTTGGTCATCCAAACTTAATGCTGTTTTACTCTAAAATGAAAAGTAGATACAAAAACCTGTTTGCACAATTTTCTCTACTTCAAAGAGGATTTTGGATCACAGAAGTTCTGAACACTGTGGCAATGAAGAGTAAAGCATGAAAAGAAGCTTTTATCTCACCTGAAGCTAGTTTACAAACCACATTCTACGTCCATTATTTACTTGCTCTAAGGCCTCCATTTCATGCAATTTCACATTCCTACCATTAGGACTTCCATACAATAACTGTTCTGCTAGCTCAATTCCAGAGCATGGCAAAGCTTTCTTCAAAGAATGTCCCTTGCATTGGTTTATCCTTATCAAGAGCACAGTAGAAATTCTTCTCAAAGTACCAGCGAGCAACCTTAACCACGTATTTGACACAGAAAAGCAACAACGTTCTTATTAAGTTTGAAAATTAAGGTTATTTTCAAGAATAAATTAGATTAGTCTGCTCTCAAGCCCATTCAGAGATATGATTGGAATGGATAAAAATCACCTGCTCTGTGGGTGTGGATATCTGTGGGTGTCATATCATGTCTCCCCATGCTAATCACCATTTAAAAAACTCTCTTAAGCCTGTTTAAACCAGAAAACACTGAGGCTGAAAACAAAACAAACCAGACCGGCTAATCTCAATCTAATTTATCTGAATCCAAATAGGTGGAACTGTAATATCCTATGTCTGTGCCTAATCTACTGTTCTCATTGTTTGTTTAGGCTTCTGTAAGTTTTTATAAAGGAAAAAAAAATTACTTGATTTCTATAAACATAGCCCAAATTACTAGTTCTCCTGTATTGTCAGAGATACTAGGAAAAAACAATGATTTACTGTAGTTTCCACAGGATTCTGCTACTTCCTTCCCAGTTTGGTTAAAAACCAAAGCCACGCACCACAGCTGAGTGGACAGCTGGTGACTGAAATGCTATCTATCTATACTGTAACTGCAATTGCAGCTGTCATCATCTTCGTTAAGTTAGTAAAATGTAATCAAGCCCTTACTGCATGTGCATCAATGTCATCTTCTTTTCTAAGAGGCTGCTTATTCTTCCCCACACAAATTGACCATTAAGTTGAGAATGTATGTTAAAACCCCCCCTGCAACTGGTAGTTTTCTGTATTGTGCAGATGTAAGAACTCAACACGGAGCATCCAGACTTCACACTTCTGGCAAATTGTCTGTGGTTTGCACATATTAGGTGCCTTATCCTGAAACTTTAATGTAGTCTCAATACTTTGCCACTTCCTCCTCTCCCCTGCTCTAGATAGGAGCTACAATCATAGCCCAACAACACCTCCTCTAGGGACATAACAAAACAATTAATATTTGTTTAATTTTGCTCCTCATCCTTAAGGTCTGTCAATCAGTGCTGGGGTACAAGTTTCAGGTGCTCTGTATTAGAAAATCATGGAATCATTTAAGTTGGAAAAGACCTTTAAGATTGTCAAGTTCTGCCATCAACCTAATACTGCCAAGCGCACCACTAAACCATGTCCCTAAGCACCACATCTACATGTCTTTTAAAAATCTCCAGGGATGAGGACTCCACCACTACCCTGGGCAGCCTGTTCTGATGCTTTTCAGTGAAGGAATTTTCCCCAATATCTAATCTAAACCTCCCCTGATGCAACTTCAGGCCACTTTCTCTTATCCCATTGCTTATTACTTGGGAAAACAGACTGACCTCCATGTGGCTACAACCTCCTTTCAGGCAGTTGTAGAGAATGGTAAGGTCCCCTGAGCACCCTTTTTTCCAGGCTAAACAACTCCAGCTCCCTCAGCTGCTCCTCATAAGACTTGTCCAGACCATTCACCAGCTCCCTTGCTGTTCTCTGGACACACTTCAGCACCTCAGTGTCCTTCTTGTAGTGAGGGGCCCAAAAATGAACACAGGACTCGAGGTGTGGCCTCACCAGTGCTGAGTACAGAGGGAGGGTCACTGCCCTGGTCCTGCTGGCTACATTATTGCTAATACAAGTGTGGTATTACCAGCAAGTGTTACGAACCAGAATCTGCGTTCTAAAAGCTGTACCCTAAATTCTTTTACCAAGCCAGTAACACACACAGAGGACTACTAGGACATTCCACTTGCACATTTACTAGTTAGATTATTAAAGAAGTCCCATAAACATAATAATACTTTTTCTCCTGAAGAAACAAAGGTTTTTCCCCTTGTTATTGTTCAGAAACTGCTGTCCTTAACTTCAACTAAGTTCTGCTCCTTCACAGACAGAGAGAACACTGCAAGAATCCTAAGGACATGAAAGGCTCCAGTTCAATAATAATTTTCTCTTGCCTCCCCTTACACTGAAGTGTTATTCAATCCTTTTCACTTCCTCACTGCTGTGCTACCTGCTGCACTATGTTGCAATAACTATTAGATCAAGGCAAATTGGATTAAAAGACACATACAAAAAATAATTCTTTAGACACCTGGGGGAGAGTAAGCTTTTAACCTGTATCAGTTCTACAATCCAGTTAAGGTAATTTAGATGCAAAAGCAGTTGCAGCATCCCCACCAAAACAATGTCCTAGCATTGGAAGTGAAGAGCTAAGAAGCTTGAGTTAGAGCATACTATACCTTTAGATTCCCTCCTCCCAGCAAAGGACTTATGAAGAGAGGTAATGCACAATAAAAGCAAGACAATTCTATTTTCAAGTACTTAAAGTACTTGAAAACAGATCCTCACTAAGGCAGATCTCAAGCTTAGTAACTTTATTTTACAGACTAGTTCCTTTTCACAACTACTCAGCAGACTACTCAAAATCCAGCTAGCTAAAAAAAAAAATCTTCAAAAACAGTTGAAAATTTTATAATTACCATTGTAAAAGCTGTATTTTAAAGATAACAATGAAAATGCTAGAACTAAACCTTGTTTCCTGTGTGCATTTCTGTTGAAGCCTGTGGGAGATATTGTGGAAGTAAAATAAAAACATTGTTTGTGTAATGGTTTTAACACTACCCTAAAAGCAAAACCAAAACAGAAATCTACTCAAACATGCAGTCATAGAAACCATCCACAAAACTCAGGAAAGCAATGTTTCATTATGCCTATGGACCTAAAATTTTAAATGAAATTTTAAAAGAAATACCAATAAAAACTTTGCTGTTAGATCTGGGGAGTTTCCCCCTTCTTTGAAACAGGGGAAAAAAATCTATGACAATAGGAGTTTGTAACTAATGGCTAGTTGAAAAGGGTAAAATCACTGTGTTGTATATGCAGTTGCCAGGTGGTCACGAAGTTCAGAGCTCCCCTTTGAAGGGCTTCAAGGCAGCAAAGGCCACAAATGCAACCTACAGGCTCTAACCATAGTTTGTACAGAATGACTTTCTATGAAGTATTTTTTTACCCTCACTGTGAGGAGGGGTATCTACTCAACATCCATAGGACAGTGCTACCAAAACCATCACATATATAAGATCAGTACACCCTGCTCCTGATCCCTTGTTATGTGGCTGGCATAACCAGTGCCATTTGTAAGGCAAGCAGCTGCCCTCTGTAACCAAGTAGGTAATGTATTTGTTCCCTTTTCCTCATTATCAGGCCCCGAAGGTCCAGTGAACCAAGCAGACAAAACAAACAGATTTCTTCTTCCCCTCCCGACCCACCTCAAGGTTTCTGGGTGCCAGGACAGTTACTCCCTTCCCTGCCATCCCTGGAGGCCCCAGGTATCTAACCAGGGAGGTGCTGTTATTAACCCTGAGGGAAGCCTAACAGCACACAGAGCTGTAATTGTAAGTTAGGTTGTATTATAAATGCTGTAGTAGGCTACTTCTAAATTGGACTACATTGATTCTGCTTCTAGAAATCCTGTGGCATTCGAATAATAAGTTGTGTGATACACTAATTATAATAGCCTGCTAAAAAAAGAAAGCTTTAATTGTAACTACATCTTATCATCATCATTTTGCCCAGGATCCCTAGAAGAACTTGCCTGTCCCCTTAGCATTGGGTGACACAGGTATGGATATCTCAGGACTGAACACATGAAGTCAGTCTGTGTGTAGGCTGTATATGTATCTACCAAACAATGGGAATACCCTGTTCTTAATGGAGTCCTTTCTGCCTGGACCAGGCATCTAACTTTCTGTCAGACTCAAGGGGACCACAGAGCAGTACATCCTGTACCCCACATGTTCTACAAGTTCAGCACCTTGTCCCAAATACCAGACTTACTGTGTCTGCGTAGGAAGTGAACAAATTGTTCCATACTATCATCCTCAGAAGTTACCAAGAACACTCTTTCTGCTATAGCCCAGTCCCCCTGGAAAATACTGTTTTCACTATCAGTGTAGAATAAAACAAAGGACAAAGAGACTTTCTTCTCTCCTCTGAAAGATGCAGGAGCACTCTGGAAAAGCTGCTGTCACCTCAGTAATACACCAGTGTCCATCCTGCCCCAAGCTGCCAAATCAGTTATGGTAACAGCTGAGCTTTCCAGATTTAGGGAGTGTTGTAGGACTCCAGCTTCTGACTCATCCTCACTTACAGGACAGCTGGAGACGTTAAAGACATCTGACAAAGGCATTTTGAGTCATGCCACTATCTAAAGGATAAAATCAGTATGATTTGAATCAAGAGTCTAACCCTTTAAATACTCATTTGAGATAACTCATGTAAGCCATCATTACTATACTTATTAACTAGCACAAGGGTTTGAAGAAAAGGCTGTATCATAGAAGAAATTAATATAAAAGCAGTGAGGTAGGTGGACATGCTTTTTCAAAAAAAGCTTGGTTTACCCACCAAGATTTGGATGCTGACATGCCAGATGTGACATACTATGCACAGGTATTTAAGACTCACTTCCCTGAGTATTCTGACAAAGATCTAAATGTGGATGCAATGCTCATTTGAGTTCTGAAGGGTCCTGACATGATATCTGCCATGGTGATCCACATGAAGTAGCATCAGTTCTGCTTGTTCCTTCTTTCTTGATGTAATCTACATTTGTGCCAGAGACACAGTGCTCTCTGCTCATCCCTGGGTGGCTGTTGATGAGAACAATACCAGTGCAAAGCTGTTCATACTGACACAAACATGTACAGAATTCTCACTTCAAAACCTTTTCTACCAAGAGGGAAAAGGAACTGTGTTAGAAGACACTGATATTAAATACATAACTATTAGTACGTACAAGACTGTGGGCGTATGCAGCTCTATTTAGATACTGATCTGGATCTGGTGAAGAACACAGAGATATTGCTATGAATAAACTGCTTACTCAAGACTTTTTTTTAAAGCCGTGCATAGGTGTTGTCGGACAATACAAATTTAACTACAGTGTTACTGAATTAAGCATGTCATACACTGACAACAAAAGATTTTTTTCTTTTAATGAAGAATAAAGTGTTTTATTGCTGCATAAACAAGTAAAGGATCAACTCTTAATTTATGGTTTAAATATTTATAGCAGGAGTCAGAGGCTGACAAGCACTGTATATGCCTGGCCAGTTCTATTTACTATTTTATCGCTTTTCTAAAGGGAAAGCTTCCTAGGGCAAGCTGTCAAAGCACTGGTAAAAATGGAAAGAGCCATTACATCTAGCCCTACCACCTGTTTTCTTTTTTCCACTGTGGGATCACAAGATCTATGACTCTCACTTAACAGCAGTTTAAATTCAAGGCTCCACCAGTGGAAGCATTACTCCTAAAGTATGCTCAAAAATCCTAGGGAGCCTGCTGCAAAAACTGCAGTTTGTGAACTAAAGGCAGCTGTAAGTTTGTTAGTATATTTAGATCAATAATCACTGAGGTAGAGCAAGAAGCGGCAACCTCTGCTGCTTTGTAAATATACAGTGCTTTATACTGCAACATCCCAAAATAATGGTTTTGTCTTGGATGAAGATTATCCAGTGAAAATCACCCACCTCTCAGGAAATACACCTTGCTAGCTGAACAGGAATATATCCTCTTTTAGGCTCCTTCATTTTCTAATGTCTTGGAAAACACATTCAGATTCTCCCCAAGTCTGAGACAACACATTTCACACTGCCTGCCCTAATCATTCTTGCTCTTTGCTTTCCACAAAACACAAGTAATTCTACCTGAAAAAAGAAGAAAAAAATATTCCCCCAAAGACACTCTCAACAACTGTCACAAATACTGATTTTAGATTAAAAGCTTCCAAATAAGATTTTTGTTAAAAATAGAGGCTTCTTGATTTTGCAGTAGTAGTCAAATGTGTTTGGGCTAAACACACCACAAAATTTTATGTTTGATTTTTATTGTTAATGACTTAACACAACAGTATCTTAGCATCATCATTCGATGTACTCTCAAAACATTTATAGGCAGATGAACTGCAAGGAATGTGAACAAGGAAGGCCAGCTCATGCTGTAGGGTGGAACAGATAGTTCTAGCATACTAAAAATAAAAAGAAAGCATTAACACACCATGTGCTGTGCAACCCCAAATTATTTAGAAGTGTTCCAATAAAGGGCAACCCTGACAAAAGTTCAGAACTACTGAAAAAGACAACCAAAAATGACTGAAGCCAGCCACATGCCTCATTGCATAAAATAAGCAGGAGTTTTAACTAACGGTTTCATTTCTTTGATTTTATGCAAACTGTAGGATAGCATACATCCAGTCATAGAATTTTTCTTTGTAATAAAATAACTGTGCCAGACAGGAGTTGAAATACAAGTGATGAAGCAAATTTTGGTTTGTACACAGCTCACAACTATGTTTTTCTCAAATGACCAACTTGCACCTCAGTTGTAGTAACTTCTTATGGAGTAAGTTCCATTTTAACCCCTGTGTTCATACTACTACTGTGCTGATGCACATTCTCTCTCAAACTGTATGAGCAAAGCAATAAAAAAGGAAAGAGGCCTTCACTAAAGCAAAGGATCTTATCAGTAAGTCCAATTATTTGATATCACAGAATCATGTCATTTCAACTCTTTGTTAATTTTCAGCATCTTTTGAAGCCACAGGCAATATGGGTACAAGAACTCTGTGTGAATACACAGTAAATAGTCAACAAACAAATGATTTTTTTCCATAACTTTAAACTGAAAATAGGAACCAGAACTGGATTATTTCTTAGAATATTTCAGTTAATGATCTTGCAATTGGGGAGAAGCCTAAGGAGACTTACAAGAGATAAATCTTTTAAACAACAGAAATGCTTCAAAACACAACACAGTAGACAAATTCTATTGACTGTAGCAGGGAAGTGGGTGAAATAATTTAATGGCACCACAGCCTTGTGCAAATCTTAATCTAGTTTTCACTTTGCTTGTAAAGTGGTAGCAGTTTTGTATACCCTGCAGCAGATGTGAAATCAGTTAGTTACACTCCAAGTTCCTCAGGACTGGCAGCAAGCTTTTTAGTCTTAGCCTTGTTGAAGCGCTCACTCATACTATTCGGGTAACCAGCTCCACTTACAGGAGCATACAGATTGCAATCACTACATTTTCTTAAGCTTTTATTCTGTTCTCTTGGAGTTTAAACATGGCAGTCTGCCTCTCAACTTATTTGGTCTTTTGCTTTCTAGCAAAGAAGTTAAAGCACGGCATCAAAACAGGACACATTTTCTCAACAGTTTCTCAGCTCCAGCCCACCAGAAAACATGGAGGAAAATGCAATCCACTTTACTCATATTAAAAAGCTTCATTAAACTACCATTCTACAAGATAACCTGACATCAGCAAAAAGATAAGTCAAAGATCAAAACGCCCTTAAGCATATTCTAGAAAGGGGGCTTTAAACCAAAAGATGCGCAGTTCAAATCTGTCAGATTTTGCCTGGCAGATGTCGAGTATTACTGAACTGTCTGAAAGAACTGCACTTGATTCAAAACAGCAACAACTTCACATGTCTTTGTTTTGTTCAAGAAGAGGTATTTCATCAGCATATCAGATGATAGTTCCAGAGTCCACAATATATGTTCATTCCAGCATATCCATATGCTGAATACTACTCAAATTCCCTTTTAAGAGCCTAACTAGAATACCTCTTCTTAACACAACAGAAAAGTTGCATTAACAACTGGCATTTACACTCATTGGGGTAGGGAGGCAAAAAAACCCCATTCCAGCTTCAGACCAACACTGAACCCAAGTTGCCATTCTGAAACCTTTGCTTTTGTACATGGCAGAAATTTATACCCAACAAGAACTAAAATGCATGTGTGTCTCATGATTCACTTGGAGCAACTGTTTGACCACAACAACTAATAGTGACTGAACACTTTGTCCTCACCATGGCCCACTTTGGCCTTAATTCCACTTCCAACACAAACAGAACCAAAACAAACAAAACCCCCCAAATTCACTTTTTAACTCATAATCTAGCAAATAAAAATGCATAGTACCCTGAGAAGCAGCAGGTCTGTAGGGAAAAAGTCCGCAGAGCCAGAAAAAAGGGTCCCTTTTCTCACCCTTGCTCCTTTCAACAGCAGGGAATTCTCCCAGCCTCCTTGTTTCTTAATGGAGCTTTCAAAAGCTCTATTTCTCCTTAATTCATGAATAGAACAGAACAGGTAGGGTTGTAGAGTGGCACATTTTTTGAGCCATCTCATTGCTCTTTTTCAACACCCAAACATGTAATGCCCCCGATCCTTTCCAGCATACCCTCCTACCCCACATAATACCCCTCCTTTCTCCTACTACTTTGCCCATTTTTATTTCAAAATCAGCTTACTCAAACCAGCTGTGATCACAAGCTAGAAAACGCTGAACCAGTTGTCATGAATCAGAGTAACTTCAGCCACAGCTGAAGGCAAGCAGGATACAATAGGGAAGGATATTAGTTTAACTTGCTTACAGAAAAGCTGTCCCCTCACTGTTACACAATGCTAAACTTCAAGACCAGTCTTTTTCCTTGCTTAGCTAGATCTAAAACTTCTGTATTGTTTTCCTCCTAAAATTAAGTGCACTGCTCTTACTCTTCAGCCGTCCTTCTTTATGTTTGAGATGTGTCTGCTCCAGCTCTTCATTGATCAAGACCACCAGCTCCAGCTTCAACTCTGGTTCTGCTTTCTGTCCCATCACATTCATTTTCCAAACTCTGAAAGGAAAAAAAGAAAAGCAGCTCAGTGGTT
>VXAD01001115.1:587392-699704 GCA_013399195.1 Dicrurus megarhynchus
AAAAAAAGCCAAGGTTTATTTTTAAAAAAAAAAAAAAAAAAAAAAAAAAAGAACGGAAACAAACAAAAAATCCCAGCCCCAAACTTTTCCCTATACTATGCTGCAGTTTTCTTTGAAACAATTAAATCTTTATTCAGTGTAAAGCAAAATAAAAATAAAATTCATAACAGTATGGTCCTATTTAATTTATGATGCATGGAATTATCCAAGTTTAACTTAGATTATACAAGGAATGTAAGGAGGAGACTGCTACAGGTCACAAATGGGGAAATGACAGTATTGAATAACCTCTAAGATGGCCTTGCTTCAGCACTGCTGAGGAGCAACAGAGAGGGTAGATCGTCAGTAGAATCACAGAATCAGTTAAGTTGGAAAAGATCCTGGACATCATCAAGTCCACCCTATGACCTAACACCACCTTATCAACTAGATCATGGCACTAAGTGCCACATGCAGTCTTTTTTTAAACACCTCCAGATGGTGACTCCACCATTTCCCTGGCAGCCCATTCCAGTAGTAGGCTCGCTCTTAAGTGTAGACGTTACACAGTATATGAGGGCTTTAAACTTCAGTCATTGATAACACAGATTTGTGGATCAACATCAACAAGGACCAAGAATGGGCTTCCTAATGCCGTGTTTCCAAATCCAAATATTTGATCCCTTGAATTTACCAAAATTCCTTTTTCAGAGAAAAGTAAATTTTCTAACGTTTTGATAATCATCACTACAATTAACACAATAATTTTCATCCTCAGTGTTGTTTAGTGTTTTTATGGGAACTTTTGTAGGCAAAATATCAACCTCAATATCCAAACAGCTTGACCAGCAACAGTTCAATATCTGTCACAGAGAGGAACACGGTCCTCTGATGACTGCAGCTCTGAGGCCACTGATTTCTTTTTCTACTCTTTCAGCAAGGCACACTATTTTCACACAGTCCCTCAAAAACCCTCTCCTCTCCTAAGGCTCCAGACCCTTTTTCTATCAATATTTTAATTGTACCAGAACTTTAAAATAAATAAATCTTTTGAAATCCAGAAAATGGATCTGGCGCTTTAAAATTCATCTCCCATGTGACAATCCCAAGAATATAAAAAAAAGATGTTTTCATTTAATTTAAAATTTTACCCATGATTGCTGAATTACAACCCCTTACAACTAGTATGTAAAAGATTAAACTCCAGTTACATAACATTCTTTCTCAATATTGCAGATATTAAGTAGCATAACAAGACTTTATGTAGTTTATCTTTCAGGAAATGAATGTTTTCCAAACGACTCTAATAATAAAGCTAACTCCTCAATTTCCACATATTGAGATTACTGTGCTAACAGTGTAGTGTGACTGCTAAAATATTTTTTTAAACTTTGAGATTCTTTGTCTCAAGACTGAACAAATGCCATTTCAGCACTGCATGATATTAACTTGAATGTTTAAAAATAAACATATTCTCAAGAACAGCAAGTTAGAATGACCATGTGTAGGTAGTAAGAATTACTGTCATAATGTGGCATATTTTCACAAAGCCATGAAGAATATGCTTTTTTCAATCAGATGTTCGACCCTGAAAAATACACAGCAGAACACATGAGAACTGTTCCAGTTAAGCAGCTGGTTTTGCCTTTTAATTTAAACACCCCCACCCCTCAACACTGAGACTACCCAAAAATTGCACTGGTAGTATGCAGAATGGAGCAAGAGCGCTCTTACAGGAAGGTCACAAAAGTTACTTCATACTTTTCAGTGTATACACTCCTTGTTGTTTTCATATAGAATTATTTAGATCCCACATCGGCAATAAGAAAAACAAACACACTGCAAAAACTCCATTAGCTGCATCAGTGTTGTTTTAGGTGACGGTAATTATTACCAAGCTAAAAAGCTAATGAGAGTTAGAGCCTAGGGGCAAATGAAAAATCTCCCAAGAGAAAGAATTCCCTTCTCTACATCTTAGGAAGGACCAAGTAGAACTGACTCTATACAAATTAACTAACTATGTTAATTGTAACATCTATCCATAAGCTAGGAATTCAAGTGCAGGCTAAGTGAGCTTGAGCCATGACAGAACAAATTTGTGTTGAACATCACCAGTTACTCTAGAGAAGAGCTCTAAATTCTTGGGGTTTGTGGTAGAACAGTTACTGGTTAAGAATACAGGGAAACAAAGAAACAAACGTAAGAAATTTTATGGGAGTTCGAGACCAGTTGTTTTCAACTTCTGTCTCAAGCATATGGATCATGAATTAATTTTAAGGGACCTGCAAAAGGCATCTGGTATAAACAAACCTAAATCTACTAATATTACATGGGCACTATGGCTGTATTTTCTGCTCTTAAAAAATCAGGTTTCTCAATAACTAATTAGGTCACAGTTAAAAAAATCAACTTACATACTGAACAACCATTAGCCTTACATTGCCTGCAAAAAAAAAATTATTGCTAATGGAACAGAGGTACTACAGGGATTGTTGACAGTATAAAAACCACCACAGCAAAGATGTCTTGCTGGCTCCCTCCTCTTGATCATTTTAACTGCCTTGACAGATATGTCATATTGGTACTTCTTATAGACAAACACACACATTTTTAAAATAAATAAAGATATTAAACATTTCACCTGAAATACCTCATAATAATCAAGTAAATAATTCTGAAGAGAAGCAATATAAACCACCAAAATATTTTACCTGTTTAAGCCAAAATTTGTCTTGGAAGTCCATACAGCTGGCAAACACAGGTAGGCACCACTATGCTCCTCTGTGTCAGAAGTACATAAGTAATCTGAACATAATCACACCATTTTGAACTATAACAAGTTTTATGCCTTAGCATCCCTCTGTAGCTATGGTTACTCACTGCCTCAACAGAGCTGTTGATGCCTTATTTGTTTCTGCACTAAGATCAATAATGTCCTTTCAAAGGGTTCTTTTTCCCTTGAAAATTCAAGGGAAATATTTCAGTAGATCTTAAAAAAGCCCAGCATTTACAGCAAAAGGTGAAGGGAAATTGGAATTTTGTAAGCAACACTAAACTCTAAAACAATCATCAAATGCTTCTTTCTTTCTGGAGTAAAACCTATTTATGTGAAAACAGAGAAGATCGGTGGAGATAAAATAGGGCAAGTAAAGAGACTATTACTGGCACATTCTAACACTTCATTAGTTAAACTGCTTTTGAGTGTAATCATTATCTCAAACAGGAAATAATCTTGCATAAAGTAGAACTCATAAACAAGTTTCTAGTATCCCTCACTCAGTAACTGAAAGGCAACAATAAATGTTATCCCATGAAGCATTGTCCTGCTCATGCACACAAATTAGTTTTAAAGCAACAAACGTGACATGGTGATAGATTACACCTCCTTATACCTCAAATATGGTTGACTTTTAGGTTCCCAGAGGTATAAATCTGGGTCTCACTTATTAAAAACATGCTCTAAATTGATGGTGAAGTATTCCAGAGGCACTGCAAAGCAAAATTTTCCATTTCAATTTAGACACATTTTGTTTCCCAATTGACTTATAATTCACACTGATTAAAGAGGTCTTTACATCTTGAATATAAAATCTTCTAGACATGAAAAGAGAAGTGCATTTGGCAAACAGGAGAGAAGGGAATTGGTGTGATTACGTAGAAAAGCATGTTGTTCAGTCTTGATAGTGGTTGCCATGTTGCTGCACATTTAGATCATGAAGGCTGCAAGTCAGGCAGTGTTTCTATGGAGAGGTAATTCCTTTTATTAGGTTAACTAATATAGCTGGAAAAAAGACCTGATGTGCATCTGGGCACATAAGCCTTCTGAGGTCACCATGTGACCAAAAGCTTGCATGGCACCCTGTCCCATTATAAGCCAGCTTAATAAAAGACAATTACCTCCCTTCACAAACCTCAGCTGATATATATCATTTAAACACACTCATTCTCTGCAAAGAGATTATAGTGAAAAAACAGGATACTGGTTTAGCAAGATTCATGTACCTTCATAATACAGAATCTCTCAGAACTGTTGCAGCACTTCATCAAAATGTCATGTGCAGAAAAAGTCTAGGCCAAACAAAAAAAAAGCCTTGATATATCAGAAAGCATTACATTTTAGGGAAGCCCCTAGATTGAGCAAGCAGCAGTCTTACACACATATGTTAATTTTGTAATGCAATTCTGTGGAAAAAGGCAGTAAGAAGAAATTGAATCCCTGGGGACAGGGAAGAACTTCATTATCACAATGGTGTTTAATAAAAGAAATTCCTGTATCACAGGAGCTGTTTTGCTTATGAAAATAAGAAGCAATATGGGAGAGGAAGTTAGCCAACAATCATCATGAACAGATGAAAAGAGGTGGTAGTTCACCTGAAGAAGCAGAGATTACGTACATCTAAGGTACTGACTCTGACTGTCTTCTGAATTAGCTTTAAAGATCAACCCTTCAGGAAAGTATTCAAAAGCTGTGAAAAGGTCTCAATGAGGTACCAGTCCTCAGCTGGCTCCTTGGCTTTCACCACCAGGGGTTCTCCCAAAAAAAAAGGTGTACAAGAACATTCTAGGCAATTTAATTCCCCGACTTTCTTTTACAGTACAGGATTTAAAATGCATTCTCATGAATCAGTTTCACATTAGACTTAACTGAGTAACTCTGCAACAGGCATAAGGCACTCCAGGCATGCTACACTTCAGCCACCTTCAGGCATCTAAAAAGATGACATCTAAGCTAATGAAACCAAATTCAGGGAGCCATGAACATCTGAAAGGTAATTTATTGCATACTGGAAGAAGGTGACTTTAGAGATCTAATTTTCAAGTTAGAGTTCCTCAGTTTAGTAGTTAGATTATCTCTTGTCTACCATGCTTGGTACATGGTCACAAAGAAAATTATTACTAAGATGGTGAGTACTGGGATCCTAAAGATGTTACTTAGGAATGTGGTTCAGCATTGGTAAAAAAGGGCAATGCTGTATGTAAATCAGATGCAGTGGCCCAGCCCATGAAATTCAGTACCCAGCAAGCTGTTAGCTACCACATTTTGTTAGCAGTTCAGTCCAATCCCATTAAGCAGACCCCTGTGGCAGCCAAGAGATGTGCAATTTTATAATGGGATAATTTCCCAGAGAAAAACTGGAATTACTGTTTCCCAGCAGTACCCAAACATACAAGGATTTTAACTTGAGGATGATGGTACAGAAAAGAAAACAAGTAACCTCCCACCTCTAAACCAAGGAAGAATGCACATGCTCAGCTCTGATAAATACCAGCTTTAGAAGGATTTAACATACTGTGGAATCCATTACATCGTGCTTTCCTTGAACCTCATGAACTAACACCTTGTCAATCTCCTCTAGATCATGCTTACCAATATCTATGCAAGGTAAAATTCCCTAAAACATCCAAAGTGGTTGTTCCCACTGGATAAAAGCAATGGGAAAGAGAAAGAGACAAAACACCTGCTTAACAACCTATTTTATTCAGTATCTCCCTCACCCTCTCAAAAGGTTCATGAAAAGGAAAGCACGCAATGTGACCTGTATCCCCCACTGTGGTTAGCCTAACAGCATTTTGTAAGTCAAGCCACCGCTGTCTGTGTCTGAGCAGAGAATTCATTCCCTTCCCCCCATTATCAGGCCCCGAAGGTCCAGTGAACCAAGCAGACAAAACAAACAGATTTCTTCTTCCCCTCCCGACCCACCTCAAGTTTTCTGGGCACCAGGACAATTACTGCCTTCCCTGCCAGCCCTGAAGGCCCGAGGCACCCGGCCAGAGAGCTGCTGTTGTTGACCCTGAGGGAAGCCTAAGAGCAGACAGAGCTGTCTGTAAAATTGGCAAGTCCTAAGTGGGGAACTTGGACCCAAACCGCTGCTGGACTGTGAGACCCAAGACCTCCCAGTGACCAGGGAAGCTCCACTGTTGGAGATTTGAGGAAGTCACTTGTATTCCTGTATATGTGAATCTAGATTATGATTATTACATTGATACAGCAAACCACGATTAAGATCTGACTCAACCTGCAGAAGGTCCAGGTGATTAGAAATTGTAAGATGAGTTGCATTGCAAGCGCTGTATTATTAAATTGTAAATTGTACTACATTGATTCTGCTTCTAGAAATCCTGTGCCATCCTAATCTTAAATTCTGTTCCATAATAATCATAGTAGCCTGTGAAGAAAATAAAGCTTTACTTTTAACTGCAGGTTAGTGTCATCATTATTCTGCCCAGGATCATTAGAAGAACCTGTCTATCCCCTTTATGTCATATGACAGAGCAGAAGGAAAAGGAGCTTGAAGAACCAGAACAAACAAGCTTGTGCACTTCTAACATTCACAGTAACTGAAATGAGGTCTTTAAATTCCAAACTAAGAGTGCTGTTTATACAGCTCTTTAGACACAGCAGTTAGATTTGCAGGAGTTGTCAGCATTTCAGGATCAGACACAAACTGTGCCTTCTGAGACAGCAAGTCTGTGCCTTTGAGCCTTTAAATTTTAACTGAAGTTAATGTGTTAGGTGGCTCACCATGAAAAGTTTTCTTGTACCACAGTGCAAACACTGAGGACTACAGAGGCTGTAGCCACGTTATCTGCAACCAGAAAAACTTCATAGTAGCAATACTACTAGACGCTCTCCAGCAACACCCATAAAGGCTTCTCATACCTTACTAGACAAATATGACTAACCAAGAGTCCAAGATTAGAACATATCTGTATCTGATCTGTGAGATATTCTAAGTCCAGGCAGATGTATAATATTTAAAACCAAGGAACAAACTCAAGATATTATTACCTAGTGTCGGAACCCACGACATGTCTCTGTCTAATTTAGGGGACCTGACACCCCGAAATGGGGGTGCCCCAGGGGGCACTGCCTTTGATCTTTGTCCTTGGAGAACTTTACCAACTCTAAGAGATGAATTGCAAGCCACAAGAGTGTAATATAAGCATTAATAGTCACTTTGCACCGGGTGAAATGTAGTATATAAAAGATCTGATAACATGTACATGGGGGTTAAAACGTGTACAGGGGGGTCAAGATGGAGTCTAAAGGGTGTGGTCACCTTCTCCTTCTTCTTCTTCACTGTCCTCCATATTCTTGGTGACGGGGACACAAATTCATTGGTAGAATAGAGATAAGACAGGAAATTGCATGTCTAGAACAGGTTAGAATTAATTGGTATAAATTTGTAAATAATGACACGTACCGTCTGCTGGTTGGATTTGTAACGGGGTATATAAATCTCTGTACGCCCAGCTGGTGGGCAGTTCTAGGCTATTTCTGCTGCTAGATGGACCTGCGGCTATGCAGGACACCGCAGCTATAGATAACATTAGAATAAACAAACTCTGCACAGCAGCTTTGTGGCCTCTGACTGAGTTATGGGCAAATGCGCTGAACTTATCTCACTTGTGTGCCAAGGCCAACTGAGGCCGAAGCCGTGACAACCTAGAAGCTTAAATTGAAGTTACTTTCCTTTTTATCTTTCACAGCAAATTTTCCTGACCTTTATTGAAAAAGGTGTTGCTGCTTTCCAGGACCATATTGTTCTTGCTTAGCAAAGCCCCACTGATATTGTATAAATCGTTGAAAGTAATTTAAAAGTAGTAAAAAGCAAACACAATGTTTTAGTTAAATGGCATGGCTTTGTGTGCAAATAAAAAGACAAAACAAAACAGTTAAGACTTGCATTAGCAAGGAGAACAGTACATTCAGCTGCTGAGACTAGACACAGATGTGGCCAAAGTTTTGACCTTTTGTGAAAAAGAAAGAAAACAAACAACAAAACAGACTGAGGTTTTTCCCCAGAATGGGACTAGGAGGTGGAGAGAGAGGGAAGGAGAGAAAGAAATCTCCCTTTGAAGTTTTAAGGTCCTTTTCAAATACTCTGGAGTCTAAATGACAATTGAGGTATCCGCATTTTGACAAAGACCCAGAGTGAAAAAACCCAAACACCTTCCACTCACCACTAGCTCACAAAAACCACACCCCCACTAAAGTCTTTGGCCTATATTCTTAGCTTCTGTATGAAGATACTACCCAGATGCTCAGTTCAAGTAAACTACATTATGGATCCTGATACCCCGAGGAACTACTTTAAACACAGTCTCTAATACATAAAAGTTCTTCAGCATTAGACTAAATAACTCAGTGTGTAGAAAAGAATGGCACACCTTTCCTCCAGCCCAGAACCCCAAACTGAACAACTGAGGAACTGAAAAGGACAGAGTTCACAGCAAAGAAAACTTACAGAATATTATTTGGGGACAGGAAACAGTTAGAAGAGAAGGTTAACAAAGGAACTGAAAGATGAATGTATGACAATTTTACTCTGCCAAAATCAGAAGAGCTTCTGTTGCATAAATATATGCATGCATTTTTTCCTCTCCCAAAATCTTATTTTTCATTAAGTACAAAATTCTTTTCAATTTATTTTAAACTTTTAATGTCTGTTTCTGAATTCTGCCACTGAATTACCAAGCATAACATATAAAATATTTTTTACCTGTTAAGCTAAGAGGAATGCAAAAATTAAGGTCAGAAGTAGTTGAGTGACAGAAAAACCAAAAAACCGGCAACAATGAGAAAAACCCTAACACCAAAACCCAAAGACAAAAACTTTGTTGGTGTCTTAGGATCAATAAAAATATTTATGAAACTTGTCACGGTACTTGGAACTGTTTTCTTTCATTAGGATGTGACAGACTGGTTACTCAGACCATTTATGCAAAAAGAAAATAGAAAGAATTACAGCAGGTTCTTCAAGTGTATGTATAAAATGTTAGTAAAACATTTTTGCTTTGCTGACTTGCAGCTTACACATCTATAACATGCTCCTAAATTTTACTGTAACCAACAAAGAGAAACTAGCTAGGAAAACTAAAGTGAAAGAACAGTGAGAAGTTGTCATAAAAAGATGAAGTTACAATCTTGCACGAGAACACCAAAGTAGGAACAGATTCAGCAGATTGATAGGACAGATCTCATCAGATATAAAGTGACCTATAATGCATTAATAAATTAGACAGTACGCATGATGTACTGTAAGTTGAAACACTACATTTTTCTGGAGAAGTCAGTTGATTGACAGGTTAACAACACAAGCCTTTAGACCAAAGCAAGTACTTTTTGTCCTAAGGGTATGTAAAGCTTTAAGGCAAGGCTTTAAGTACTGGGCTTTGAAGCTGCAAAGATTAATCCTGCTTATGCAACTAATAATTGTCCCCTGTGGCTGTCCTCTGACATACTACATTGGACAAGACAATCAAGCAGATATAATATATCTACAGTAAATCTGATAGAAATATGACTAAGACAAACCAATGTATTTTTAGGGCTCTGGTAACAGTCTTTTACAAACTCAAAAATGTCAGATATCAGCATGTAGGAGCTTAATCTTTGCACAGGAAAACAATCAGCACCAACTCAGAGGAACAGAGATGCAGAGGAATTAGTTTGGTGAAGGCTAACCTATATGGAAGCCAGCACAGAAGACAGATTTTTAGTAACTCTTCATTAATAGCAATTACTTGAAATAACCAAAGTAATGTAACACTTTAAATAATGTAAATCAATTTATAAAATTCAGCTAATTATATATTTTCATTCTGGCTCTGCACTTGTCAGAAAGTTTAGCACAACTTTCAAAACCACATATTGCTTTTCCTGCCAGAGGAATTGCTGAGCTAGTAGTACAAATGCCCAGAACAGCACACTGCTAATCTTACAACTTGGGCCTCATATTTGAGATCTGGTTTAATAAACATATTCTGTTTTCCGTCTTTTGAGTCAAAAGAACAGGTTTAGGTTTGTGAAGTTTAGTTTCTTAAAAAAGCAAAACAAAACAAAACAAAACCAAAATCACCATACAATCCAGTAATCTGTTCATACAATTGCATTCAATTTTTCATTCCCATCTTTCGCCCTAGACGACAAAAACACACTAATTCTCGCCTTTTCAATGTGGCAGTTAAATTATCACTCTGTGCTTTCAGTCTTCCTGACATTATAACCCAATTCTAGATGATTACTTCCACTTTGATTTAGTACTCTGATTAAGAATGATAGTGTAGAAGCACTGAGTGCTTTGGCTACTGTCTTTTCACCTAAGAACACACAGAGTCCCTAGGTATTTTAGAAAACAATATGTTGTTTAAAAAGAATCATCAATGTGACATCATTACTTAAGCTGACCAAAAGGTAAGCAGTAGCCTCAAAAAAACCCTGTCTTTTTTCCATATTAATTAATTTTGTTCTGTTAATGCTCTTTCAAGAGCAGAATAAAATTGACAAGAAAAGATGGCATACATCTTTCCCAAACTGTTTTTGTGAGCCTCAGTCAGAATCACTAAGTCATTACCAGGGACACTTTAACTGCTCTCTGTGGTGCCTTGAAGTGTTCATTTATTTTGAGACGCAGCAACATACAGACTCCATAGCATTATCTGGAAACAAACATTATGAAATACTACAAAATGGAATGCTACTCCACAGAATCATTTCAGTTGGAAAACACCTTCAAGATCATCACGTCCAACCGTTAACCTAGGACTGCCAAGTCCACCACTAAACCATGTCCCCGAGTGCCACATCTACAAGTCTTTTAAATACCTCCAAGAATGGGTACTTAATCACTTCCATGGGCAGCCTGTTCCAGTGTTTGACAGACTTTCAGTGAACAGATTTTTCCTGATATCCAGTCTAAACTGCCCCTCATACAACCTGAGGCTGTTTCTTCTTGTCCTAGTATTCTTGCACAACCTTTCTTTCAAAAAAATTTTCTTGATTCAGGAAGACACATCCTGGTTTTGAACTACAGCCAATCCTCACAGCAGTCCTGTAAGGGTTAATGCTGGACCCTCCTGCATACACACCCAAATCACAGTGAGACTCCTCCAGCTGTACCAACTCAGCCACATGTCTCCTGGGATAGCTCTTATGGCAGTCACAAGGAATCTAGACACAAAGCAGACAGAGATTTCAGAACCTGCTTCGAGACCCCCGCATGCTGCTCCACAGCTGAACTGAACTTGGCTGCCATGAGAGAACACCTCAAGCTCTCACCCAGATGAGGACCCCCTGCATCACAAGGAGCTATTAAATCCCCCCAGGCAGGCAGAAAGAGCAGTTTAACACTAACACTCTCTGTGCCCCAGGTTCGGAGCCCACAGTCCTGGGGATCCCCCACCAGTGCCTACAGCCCTCTGAGCAGCTCCCGCCTCCCTGCTGCTACTACACCCCCCAGGCCAGACTGGCACATGGCCATGGGGTGGCCCGAGGGCCATGGGGAAGTTGGAAGGAGCCCTCAGCAAGGCCTGCCTGCCATGAGGTCTCCGTCCATCCCCTCACCCCTGGGGCTGAGCCCCCAGCAGAGGAGGAGTGAGCTGCAGCAGAGGAGAGTTTGGGGACAGGGGAAAGCACCTGGTCTTCTCTCAGCTTGTCTTGCACCAAGCAGGGGGCAGACAGACCTGGCAATGTTACCTGTCAGTGTCCTTCCATGGACTGGAGCAAATACTAACTTGTCTAGGCTCTGTTAAACATTAAACATTTGTGAATGATGGTGTCACAACCTCCAAGCTAAGAAAAGAAATTCATAGTTCAGACAGAGAGAAAACTGTCCATGCCAACATCTTCCCAAATTTAAACAGTTGTATATGGCAGCAAATGACACACTGCTGAAATCTATTAGGAAGAGTAAGGTAGGAAAAAAGCCAGCAACTGTGGGGACACTCTTGCTCTTAATGAAAGCTAACAGACTACTTAATCAAAGAGTATCTGATATGAGAAGATACTAAACAAACTTTTAAAAAGCAGTTAGGATACCACAGAGAAGCTGGATTTATTCAGTTGAAATTAAGTAAGATGCAGACAGGTATTCAAGGCCTTGTCTTCAAAAGGGTACATTTTGAGAAATTTAGGAAATTATTCAGAGATGAGAAAGAAAAACCTCTTCATCATCTGTTAATGTAATTTCTGACAAAGTAAATATGGACCTTTTTTTTTGAGAGGATGAAGAACTGGAGCATTGTATCAGAAAATCAGAAAAACAATTGTGCTAGAAAAATTAGGTAGTTCCAAAAAACAGAGTGACAGAAAATCTTCATATGACTGAAAACCACAGAGACATGCTAAAGAGAAATGGGGGAAATTCTACGAACGTGTCCCTGAGCAAAATGAGAAATTTCTCTGGGATTCCTCGGATGGGGTGAGTGCAGACAAGGCATGCTGGCATGCATATGGTCGGCTGCCCCTACAGTAGTATTTGTCCCAATTCCTCTAACAACAGGTCATTCCTGTGCCATTTCGTGACACAGTGAGGAAAAAATTAAGAAAAGCAAAGTCATGTATTGAGGGATCAACTGCAAAAATCTCAGAAACCTAGAACTAGTAGGAAATGAAGGACATAGATATACTAGCCAGACTCAGGACATCCTGGAGTCCCTGACATGACATGAACCAAGAAAAAGATAGCAGGCAAAGTATATCTGAGCCTTAAGGAGATGCTGAAGGTGGCTAATATATGGCAATATTCTCAGGGGGCTGAGCTCACTTGAAAGACAAATCTGACCAGCTGTGTTCAAAATCAGGTATACTAAGGCTGCAGTTTTAGTAGAATTTGTTAATTTGTTTAAAACAGAACCTTTTGTGGGTTTTGGCTCTCATAGCTGAGGAGATTGCCCATTCAAATTATATGAAAAGAAATCTAAATTGATTTTCTTTCTAGGTTTCTTTCTTTCAAGGCAGAAGATGAAAGCAAAGAAAACACTTTTTTTTGTGGTTAAAAATATCATATTTGATGAAGATATTGGAGTATAATTTTATATATAAAAAAACCCTCAAAACAACTGGCTCAAGGGATCCTCCTTAAACTAAAGAGATATGACATAAAGACAATTTCAAATGAAAGTTTTTCTGGGTAATGTACAGACGTTTTCAAATTGGTCTTTTTGGGTAAAATGTAAGTGTGGTTTTTATGTGTGCCTCTAGGTGGTGCTAACGCTATTCTAGTGGTGAAAATCACAGTTTTAGGAAACATTTCAAGCACCAGAAAAAACCTTCTGCCCACAGCCTTTGAGTATAGGGAGGCACATCTATGCAACACACCACATATTGGTGATTTGCAACTAAGAAGTCACACTATTTCTGATAAATTAATCAAATAACATTTAAAGGTCTTGTTTGAACCCACAGAAGCTTATTGTTTCAGAAATGGAGTTAAAAGCCCATTGTTAAGCAAATGTCAAATCAAAGAGCTGCAGCATGCTGGATATTAGCTTCCTTGCTATTTGGAGCACCATCTTACACAAGCACTAATCTAATGACTGAGCTCCTGTTTATACCATATTACAGCTTGCAATTTTGATTTTGCCTAAAAGTAGCATAGAGTAAATCTGATGTTGTAGGATCTGAAGCCCTAGAGTCACAGCTCTGTCTACCAACCTTTTTAAGGCCTTTGGGAAAGCAAGCCCTTGTAAACCTTTAAGTATTTTGGTGAAAAAGCAAAGCAAAACTTTCTGCTGGAAGAGATTTGTGCACAGTAAGCAGAAAATGGAAGAAGCTGACATTATTTTATGCCTACAGTGAAACAGACTCTTCTTTCATACTAAATAAGACATGATTATTCATTCAGCCATGTTTCCCTTGGACTGTAGTGTGAAATTTCTACACAGTTCGGGATACTTTTTCATCCTCCTGCCTCATTCACACATACTTCCCTTGGCAGCCTAGGTTACTTGGCATTCTGATGCTTACTTAATGGCTTTTGGATACCAAAAAGCGGGAACTCACTTCTGAATCACTGTTGCTGACTGATAATTTTCTTTTTTAGTGTTACAGTTTCCAGTTGAGGCAAGGTTCAGAGACAGGTTGTCCTGTAACTCACCTCAATGCTTTATTAATTTAAAAGGAAATCTATTCAAAGCAGTTTCTGTTTGTGAGACGGCAGGTGGGCTGCACAGCCTGCTGAGAGAGGAGACAGCTGGGTGGTAGGGGTGTGCCATAAACTCACCCCAATCCAGTGCCACCCAGGAAGTGCTTTGTGCTTGGTGCTGTGCCTGGTGGAGTGCAGCATGAACGGGCTGTGAACCTGCTCCCTTCCTGGCACACATCTCTGCAGGGCTGTGCTACATCTGTTTCAGGTCAGGTCACAAAATGACCTTATGGATTCACCAGGGAACCTGGAAGTGCAGTGTCGTCAGGGGAAGTTTTGGTTTCACTGTGGTCAATACAGTAAAACTCCACAAATTTCTCCAAATTTAATCAAAAAGGTCATTTAACCATGGGTAACCAACTCTGTTGACCTACAAATTGCATGTGCAAGTGTTTGTATGACTGAAAACCACAGACATGAACTAAAAAAAGCTGAGAGAAACTCTGAGAATGTGTGTCTTAGCAAAATGAGAAATTTCTCATTTTCCTGAAGCCCCAGGATGGGGTGGGTGCAGACGAGGCATGTTGGCATGCCTATGGTCAGCAGCTGAGGCCACTCTAGCAGTAGCGTTTGTCCCATCTCCTACAGCAGATGATTCCTGTGATGTCATGAATGGTGAATAGACAATAAAGGAAAATTATTATAACCATAAGAACAAGTATTTCGTTTTGCTTTGGTGGGGCTCATTCACTTAAACACTCTCTTTCTTTGCTTTTCTTGACTCTATTATTTTCAAAAGTACGTTGTCCTAGGGCATCCCATCCATTCCACCACACATTTGTCATCCCTTAGGAATCTCTTTTGGATTAGGTGTTGTACCCTGTCGGAACAACAGTAGGACTCAAGGACAGACAGTGCCTTGCAGGGTTGATCCTTTAATTTGTAGTGCAACACAGACATGTGCAATCAGCATGGGTCTGAGTGTGGTGAGCTAACCACATAGGTAATACAAATTACTCACTGCTTATGGGTAATTAACCTGCTAATTATTCACAAAACATTTTGCTCTGTGGCAGTTTTGTAAGTTGACAGGAATCACCCAAGCTGAAAGAAACCTTTAAAAAATCTTTTTACCGTTGCCTCACTTCATGTCAAATCACATCATCTCTCAGAAGAACATTTTTGTATATACAATGAGGTAATAGCGAAAAAAGAAACTCCTTCCTTCCACATGAATGCCAGCTGTCATTTCAAGTAACCAGAGATACCCATCTATGTGAGGAATAAAGGGGTACAAAGAGTGTGCCTTTGAAGACCCTGTACCTGTTCCTATTTCAGATTTTAGTATTTGGATAAATTTTAGGTAAGTTTTGTTTTAGATAACACCAGAAACTTAAATTGTGATTCTACCTTTTTATTTCTAAACTTTTTTTTTTAGTTAAATGGGAGAGTTTCTTACTGCTCACATTTTCTCTAGCCTTTTTTTGCCCATACTATTATACAAAGGGTAACCTCTATGCCTTCTATCAGTGCCTTCTTAGCACCAAAATGATGGTACCTGAATCTTCTATAGTAATGAACAAGATAAGTATAGAGCTGCACCAAATATTGTGAGCTACACCATGTTCCTGGGTGTGGGATCTTTGAGGCTGTTTGGGCAGTCAGGTCTTGTTTTCTTAGGACTTTAGACTATGGTGGAGACAGCTGCTTGCAGTCTGGGCTTGCTGGGACTTCATTTTTCTCCTTCATCTCAGGAGGAGATAGACTTCTGTCCATCATAACCATCTCCCTTCTCCTCTCTGCTGGGATACAAACACTTAAAACAAAGCTCCCTGGTAGCTTTTTTAAAAAAAAGGATGCCCTAACCCACCAGACCTTTTCCCTTACTTTCCCAGAATTTCCATGTTTTCTCCCTCCACTGCTCCAGTATGTAGCATTTTTTCTAGTTCTGTTCCACCATTTTAGTAGAAAGAAGGAGCAGTGTTACTATGAGCTGTTTTGAAACCCCCACCTTTAAGTTTGTAAAGTAGATGGCATTATTGTCTCAAATATGACACAGCTTGAAAAATAGCTGTGCTTTGAAAAAATCCGTTCTTTCCTTTAAATGACAGGATGTGAGTATCTCTGAAGGTTTCTAGACATTGAAATGGTTTATGCACTGTAAATGAGCTATAAGGATAACACAAAAGCTCCTTTCCAGAAGGGCGAGTAGAGGACAGGGCAAAAGCCTTTTAAGATTTGTTAGTTCATACTAAACCATTTATCCATCATTCTTTTGTTGCCTTTGAAAATGGGTATTGTTCTGATGTGCAGGAGTAGTGGCACTCATATCATAATGCCCTTGAGCAGTTGTGAGTTGCAGTGAGTTGCCAGCCACAGAGAGAAAAAACATCTTTAAAGACTCTGTGTTCATTATGTTTCCTGTGGAAGTGTAAAAAGTACTAAAATTAGACAAAGTATCCTGAATTTGTTGGAAGTACATGCCTGCTTTATGCTGTTTGGTATATCAGGCAAGTGATGGGGATCATATTAAATATGGCTTTGTTACAGTCATGCTAATTGAGTGGCAATTGCTTTTAGAAAAACATATTGTTTAAAATGCTTTCCTTTATCCTAGATTTTTAATTGCTCTTCAATTAGTGATTGTCCTGTTAAATTTCAGAGTTATCACCTCTATGCTTTCTTCTTATTGTCAGAAGAATTTCCATATATGAAATGGAACTGCATTTTAACTCTCATTTTGATCCTGCCATTCAGGTCTTTTGTATATTTGGTTTTATGCTGTACTCTGTATTATGCATTCAGGTAAGGAAAAGACTTTGGCCTAGTGTTTCATGAATAAACAAGGAAGGGGTTAATAAGATAACTTATGTTTACCATTCCCTACTGCATTTCAGCATTAAGAGTTTAGAGATTCACAATAGAAATGTTAGGACTGACATGAATGAGAGTGTCTATATATAAAAGTACCATTAAAATTAATTTAAAAAAACCCCAAAAATCAAGAAGAAGGAATAAGAGAATGGCACATGTTGATGGCATCCAGATTAGCAGCTGGTAAGTACATTTACTTCCATATTCTCAAGACATCCCAAGAAGGAAAATGAAGGACAGGCTAAGATAAAGGACAGGCTACATGTGGAAATGGAATACGAGGAATAATGAGAAAATCATCAGTGTTACCTAATGACTTACAGGAGTGCTACTTGGTGGAAAAGGCAAAATACCAGCATTCCTGTCAAGCCCTAACAGGCACAAAAGGCAAATCAGGGAACCAGCACATGCTTGCTAGTCTAAGACAGGTGATATCACGAATAGCCAGTGTCCCTTGTCTTGCCGCTGAAGTGTCGCTGGCTAGACTATTTAAACATGAGAATGTGGGTGTGGGAGAATCCATGTGAGTGAAATCAATTTTGTTTCAGTTACCATTGCTTATTATATAGTTGCATGCTGAGCTTTGTGCAACAAGAGTATTACAAAAAGCCTGACTAGTTTGTGGCTGTGCTCAGATCTGTAGATAAATGAAGAACAGAAAGTATTATGCACAGTTATTTGTTCATTAATTTTCCCTACATACGATTTGAGCTTTGTTAACACTGGTGTAAACTTCTCATCTGCTTTCTGTGTTAGACACAAGTTATCCCAGAATATCACACTGCCTATAGGATGGTGCTGAAGCAAAATACAGGTTGGGATCTGAAAGTCTAAATGATCCTGAGTCTTTTTACTTCATATTTGGTACGGGTTTGCAAGCCTAATCTATGCAGTTTTGCTTAATTTCTTTGAATGTATCCTTTGCTTGTATTCATGCTACAAAGATCATAAAAAATACTGTAAACTTCACCCATTAGCATGCCAGAAACTGAAGGTGAAACTCAACAGCAGTTTATTTCCTTTATAAGTAAGTCTATCAAAGACTTCACAAGGAATCAAAGAGCCAAGCCAGCTAATAGTTTACACACATATACCCAGGACAAGTCTGTAGTGCATTCCATCCTAGAAATGCTTTTCACTGTGCTAATAAAGGAGTGCAAAATTTTCTGGGAAATACTACCACAGTCCTGCTTAAGTAAAACAGTCACAGAAAATTTGTTTATCGTATAGACTACTTTGTGAACTTCTTTGAAGAAGTTGCTGCTAGTAGCAGTTTGCAATTGCCAGGTGTACTGGGTTACATTTTATTGAATTTCCAGAAGATGACAAAAAGTCACACCAATGGTCTCACCATTCTCTCATTTATGCGCTCTTTGACACAGGGTAAATAGGCAGGATGGGAAAGCTGAAAACAAATTTCTGCAGAGAAGCAATGATTTATTTTCTTTTTGATATTTTCTTCCCTCCTTCAAAACACAGATGAAGCTAAAAGATACCAATTTGGAATGCTTTGGGTTATTTCTTGCTAGGTGGATGGCCAATTACCGTGAGTGAGTTTGTCTGTTTTCAGAGACGGAAAACATTTCATCTTTTACTGAGGCCAAAATATGGTCTTCATTTGATCTTCTTAAGGGCATTTGACAATGAAGCTTAAAATATAATATAGAGATAAAATGCCAAGCACAACCATATTACAGTGCACTTACTGACTTCTCTGTTGATTGAATAACACCTAAAATTTTCTTTCCTTTTGTTTTGAGGAATGATGTTACCTTCAGAGCCGTCATGCTGTTTTTGTGATTTATGACTTCTGTAGTGTGTAATGGCGATTCTTACCAGAGTTCAGGAAGTTTAGTGGAACACTACAGAAGAGTAGAGGTTTCTCATACTGTGTAGGTTAAAAGAATAATCAAAGGATTTATGATCTGAACTTTTTAGCATAGGTCGTAGTACTTCAGTTTGTATTTCTTGCATCAAAACCATTACTTGTGATGGAGTGAAAATACTGGATGACCTAGGAGTTAATATTTGTACTATGGGGGAAATTAATCTCATATTACTGCTTATATTTACAGTACACATATCTACACCTGCCTTAGTTGCTCACCCCTTGTGGAGAATGGAGCCAAGTAAATACTTCTAGGGTGCAATTCATCTGATTTATTTCAGATATAAGACTTTTGGAAGTAATGGAGTATAGGGAGAAGGCACACTGCTCAGTATTTACTTAGCCTTGAGGTCTGTTGCCCACAGCATAATCTCTATGTCAGTCATCTTCCCTTGTAAGGAGAGATTGCTGTCAGAGGTGCCCAGTGACATTTTAAATGCCCTATAGCATCTCTGAAGGCTTGGCCCACGTGGAACAAATCCTACAGGATTTGTCCTGGATAGGCAACCGAGGCCAAGTGGGATATATTAGGACATCTAAAATGACATAAGAGAATAAACTAATCCTTTTCTGTTTATTTCAGTTTATTCTGCTTTTGAAAGGTTTACTATATCTTACCTCAGTTTCTCTTCTCTGCTCTACACTTGTCCGGTTGTTCTGAATCTTCCTTGAGTTTTGGTCAGGATATATATTTTATAGCAAAGCTCTTGTTGATGTTGGATGGAACAGAAGGATCCCTTTGTAAATCTTGCAATCTGTAATCCTAATTACAAATCTAGTGTGTTTTTCGCCCTTTTAAAAAAAATTTTTATAGCAAGTGTGATGTTATTAACTTGTGTTTAACTCATTATTCTTTCTAACTTTCCAATCAGTTTCAGCAGAACTGTGATGTTTTCAGCAGCTTATAATTCTGTGTTTCAAATAAATAAATTATTTAAAAAAATTTTTCATACCTGAATAACACTTTACTTTTCCTGAAAAATCTCACTTTTTATGTCTAGTTTAGTGTTTAGTGTTGCCAATATTTGTATTAAATGTATTCTGTATTGTATCACTGAGGTGGTTAATATGAATACTGAATATAGTGCATCGAGGGAAGACCCTCACAGAACTCTAGAATATGTGTGGTAGGAACAAATAGGAAATAGACGCTTTGCTAAAGCCAGTTATTACATTGCCCTAGAAGGAAGATAGAATGGTTTGAAAGAATGCATTCTTGAAAAACTCCTACTCTCTTATTTTTCTTCTAGGTAGTAAAGTGGGGTTTTTTGTTGTTTGTTTGTTTGGGGTTTTTGTGGTTTTGTTTTTTGTTTTTTTTTCCAATCTAAAACAGAAGAGAAGTTCTGTCAACTCAAACCTTTATGACCTTTTAAACAATGGCACTGTTTTTATTTTCTTAGGCCTCTGATGCCTCTCCCTTCCTCCAGGAGTTCTCAGGAATAACTGCTGATAGGCTGGCATCTTAGAAGCAACTCTATATGGTCAAGCAATTTGAAAAAATCTAGCTTATGTGATCATAATTTCAAGGCTATTCTCCCCACCCCCTTCCTTTTTTCCCCCTCTTTCTTGTACAGGGAATTGCAAGCTTTGTCATTTCTTGTCTTATCTACCAGACCTGTTGGTCTGTGGTGTCTTTGATCTGATGGACACTTCATTGGGAGTCATTCTGAAGTAGTATTACTAAACTTGACATTTTCTGCTTACAATTTGGAATAAATAATATTACCTTTAATTTCTTCTGTTTTCAGACTTTTTCTTTCTTTCTCTTACCTGGGTAAGGAGACGCCCTTGCTAGCTGGGCAATGTTCAGTGCCCAAAACAGAGAGACTTCGATGAATCCTGGTTCTGGACATCCTCTCCTTTTACCTCTGTAGAAGGCAGAAACTCTTTCCTTAAGGGTCCTTACAGACAGACACAAGTAAGAATGTAAACCTGAAATATTTAAGTTTTTGACTGGAGTTCCTGAAAGTTGACCAGAGAAATTTGTTTTACCTCAGAAGTGCATGGTATTTGTATGTGTAGGGTTGGCCTCAACACTTGGCCAAGGACCCACACAGCCATTTACTGCTGGCAGCAGGACAGAGGGAGAACAAGAGTGAGAACATTGTTGGTCAAAATATAGGCAGGGTAATAATTTACAAATTAATCTAAGAATTTGGATACAGATTTGTGTATTGGGAAACAAAGATGAAAAAGACTGATATTTAAAACACCCTTTAACGCCCAGGTTAACACCCAGGCTAACAGACTCCTTGAAGGTTGCAGCATCCCTTTCATGTCATCATATCTGTTTGGGTTGTTCTGAGAAACTCTACATGGAGTTTTTGGGACACTAAAAGTTTGTGTTTCTTCTCAGTTCTGGGGTGTTGTGATTCTCTTCTCTTCAGGGGTCACAGCTGTGGCTTGCACTGGTATAACTGGGAGAAGAAGTAACACGCAAAAAGTGATGATCATTATATTCAGGGAGAAAAAGGGTGAGAGGAGAGGTTTATGTTGCCTGTAAAGACAACAGGTTGTTAAATATTAAAAAGGGGAAAAACTGTGTAAGATGAGTGGTAAAGTCTGTGGAGAAGCACAGATCGACTCATCTGGGAATGGAGAATGCAATGTCTGACCGTCACAGCCTGGATGCTCTGGAATAACCTGCTAGGACACGTAACACGGACCAAAACCCAAACTGCTTCAGACTGAATTTCTAAAAGGAATGACATGGCAGGCTGTGATAGGAGATGTTTGGTTCCCAGGCTTCCTTTCCCAGCTTTGTCTTTTATTGGCTTGAAAAAATGAGGAGTTAAAGGAGCATCCCATGGCTTTTTTCTTTTTTTCCACAAAATGGGGTTTTCACATTCATTAAATATAAATGACTGTCTCGATAAGTCCTTTCCAATGCAACTTTCTTTTGTTCTGGATTTTCAGTCCTGTCATCATGATCTTTCAGGTTTTCGTAATGAGCAGCTGTTGCATTTTTATCTAGAACTTGTTTCTGTGCAGAAAGTTTCTTCAACCTTAATGACTCTCTGATGGTTTTATGATCATGCAAGCTGCTGACCTCTGCTTGGCATCAGCAGTGAACCCCTGAATGTCATTTCAAATGGAAATGGAAATCATTTCAATGGAAATCAAATAGGAAAGATTTCTTAGAAAAAAACTTTTAGTTACTTGGTAAACTGGCCATCACACTTCAAAAGTGATTGATGTGTATCTATAGCCAATCCTTTAAACTAGACTGGATTAAACCTGGACATTGTAAATAATAGGGACTGCTTTTCTGCTGATGCTGAGAGGACATTTTCCAGTGGAGATTAGAAGCAAGAACAAAATGAACATCAAAGTCTTTGAATGGCTATAGGTCATACATGAAGAAATTGTATTTTGGCTGCTATTGTCAGAGCTGAAAAGGAGGAAAAAACCTAAAGCTCCTGCAGATTCCACCATTAATTTCTCAGACCCATGAAAAGTAAATTATACTATCCATTTACCAGACACTGGGTATAGCTACACTGAGGAAATGGCCAGCATGCTGATAAATTAATTATACTAATTTCTTGCTCTACAGGTAGCTCAAATTGGGGAATTGCATTTTAATTTATCCCAAGTTCAACTTGCACGTGGTTAGGGCAAGAGCAATGAGAACTTAAAGGCTGATAAATTAGGTCTCATGTATCTCTAGTTTCCTAAGTGAATTTATATTATAAAGTTTTGTTTCAATGCAAACCCTCAAAATAGAAACATTATACGGATATTAAATTCATTCTGGTCACACTTTTATGGTGCACAGTCTTGCTTTAAATCACTGGCCATAATTTAGTTCATTTTATAGTTACATGGCCTTTCCATATCCCATTTGTTTAGTTGCCTGCCTTCTTCCAGGCCAAAGGGACCGCATTTCAGTGGTGAATTTTTTCTCATTTGAAAAAGCAAATAAACTAAAAGAAACCAAAAGAAATGAACCCCAAAATATTTTGGGATCATTCATGCTGAGAAACATTGTAAATATGAAAGTGCTTTCACGACAGCTAGTTGGCTATGACAAGAAGCTAAACAAAAACATTTGAATACAAAATATTCTCAGTGACATAATTTCCTCTCAGTATTTTTTGGAAAGATTTTATGAGGACAAAACTAATTTTTGTGGTCAATTATATGCTTTTATTTTAAGTCTAACTGGATACAGAATTATGCAACAGAAGTTCTTCTGTCTGATTCTTCCCAGATCTTGGCAGGAATAACTTTACTGCTTACCAGTTTTCAGGGGGAAAAAAAATCCAATGAAGTGAAAATTAAATAATGCACCTATTTACTAAGTACAATGGATTATCAATAAATAAAATAAAGTAAAACTCTTTCTTGGGAAAATTATGGAAAACATACTTTGAGTGTGATCGACATTTCTTCACTCCTATCTGCTCATTGATTTCAATGGAGATGAGCAGAGCAGAATGTGCAGTAGCTTGGCTTATGATGTGTCACACTTTCCTACGTGAAAATGTAATATATGGACTTCCGCCAGTGGTGCCTACTATTGCTCCCTGCTTCTTTTCCTGACTGCTCTAATTATCCAGTAGGTAACGATTTTCATCCTTCCCATGGTAGCAGTAACCCATAATAAATGACATCCCTCAGAATATTGTGGATTCACAATGTTTTTTCAGTTGTCCTGGACCTTCCTCAGAGCTGTGTTGTAAACCTTTCTCCCAGAGTAACCTCCAAACAGCATTCAATTTATAATTAGGAAAAACCAGCACAGCTGCTTCTTGCTCTGATCTTGATGTTTTGGTCTTTCCATCATCCTCCTGTAGAACTTCCTCCCTTCTTTCCAAAGGGTTTCCAGCCATTTTGTTCTGGTCTCTGTATTCCTCCACATGACTATCACTCTTACCATGGTTTATGGTTACCACTGTAGGCAAAGACAACCTCTACCTCCTAAGTGTCACTACTCAGAGCAAAGAGATTGCTCTCCATTTTATATTCCTTGGCTGTGTGCAGCTGTGCGCAAGGGGCGAACAGAGCTGTGGGGATAGCGCTTGGTTCAGTTTTGTCCTGCCTCATACAGGAATAAAAGCTGAAGGGAAGAAGCAGAGTGGACAATCAACCTGCTCCTATCCTTCCCTCACCAAGTTAAAAACTGCCAGACAAATCTATCCCTTGAGTGATGCAGTTTCGAATAAGGCAGGCACACCGTGACTTTGGATCTTTTCCTGAGTCTACTCTTTAGATCATTGCCAATTTAAGTGTCATATGGAACAAAAATCATATTTGGAACCATGGTGTGAAGCCTTTTTTTCAAGATTACTTATTTTTGGGAGAAAGGCGTTAAGGATAATGATGATAATGCTAATCTTTATGAATTAGTAGTTTCATTTTCAGAGAAACAAAATTAAGATCCCAAACAGTCCCACCACATTGCTGGATCCTGATTGCCAAGCCCACAACCCAGTTCAAACACCACACCCAGTAAATGTGGTTGCTGGAGAGAAGAGTTTCATTGGGAGAGGGACAGCATCTTCTTTAGCTTCCTCCACTGAGCTGCTGGGATGCATTTCACTGTTTTTGAAGGGCCAGGTTTAGGACACAGGCCATAAATAGCCACAGAAAGAAAATGTTTATGCTTGCTCAAATTAATTTTTTTTTTTTTTTAACATGTATATCGGTTTTACTTCTAAAACTAAAATTGACAACCCAGACTCCCAGGGCAGTGAGCTGCTATGCAGCAGCAGCAGCAGGAGCAGCCATGTTTTAAAGAACATTGAAAAGCAGTAAGGCAGAGATTTCTTTCTATAGGCAGTCTAGTTCCCTGTCACCTTCTGTTTCTTCTTATATAAGGATTGTCTGATCTTCATCCTGAAGTGTTCGTGCTTTTATTAAGGTTTTATGCTGACAGATCTCAAGAGTTATTGGATAACTCAGCAAGACATATGCACAGTTAATTAGAAATGAATGTGATATTACATCAAAAGGCTTCAACTGTTAAGTTTTAAATGGTTATAATTAACTTGCTCTTTGATTCTGAGCTGGAATGACTAAAGAGACAATGAAGGTCAATTTCCGTTCACTTGAAAAAATAAAAAAATAGAATAGCCACTAATTTAAAAAAACCCAAGCCCTTCAATTGTGAAGCTGTTCATTTATGCTGTACTGCCTTGATGTGAAGGCAAGGCAATGAAAATCCTTTTAATAGGCACTCCTGTTATCCTTTTTTGTAAAAATACAGAGTCCAGTTCATTTGATATGGGAAAGAAAGACGAGAGTCTGGTCAATGTTACTTAGTCAGCTTCGTGCATATTTAGATTTGAATTTAAGTTTCCCAAGCTAAGGAAGACTGTTGCTCTTTAAGTAGTGCTTTTTCAAATTAAGATCCATAATAAACTTTCAGAATTTGCAAATATATCTAGTGAGAATGGATTAATTTTATTAAAATTACAGATGTTCAGTACATCAAAACATGACTGTTTTGTAATCTAAATAAATACGTAAACTAGTTTTTAAGTATTTACGTAAGATTGGAACCCCTCCACCCTCAAAAGCCCTCTTCACCAGACCCTACATGCATAACATTCAGTTATTTCCACGAGGTAAATCAGGATGCCTGGCCTTTTGAGTTTTTCTCCTCGTCTCTTTTGGATATATTTATTCCCAGAGAAGTAGCTGCCTTGGTTTGAGATTTGCTTACTGCTTTGTTTAATCCCAAGGGGATGCCATTAGTTCCTTTGACATCACATGGAAAGGGCAAATGCAATGCATAAACACATCATTAGGACAAATACAATTATCCCTCAACAGTGCAGCAGAAGGAAAATACAATGCAAACACTAAAGTCCTGACTGAATGCTTATCAAAGTGAGTGGCTGGCTTTGGTTCTGGCAGCAGTAGCTTGGCTGTGCAACTTTCTTATTTATTCTTCCTCTCCCAGTAGTGCAACAGCAGAGCATGTCTGTGGGTGGCAGTCACACTGAAACCAGCAGCACAGGCTGATTGACTGCCTGTGCCACAAAATATTTTTGAGACGGTGTCCTTTAAAACAGCACTGATAAAATTTGTTTACTCTGCAACAGAAAATGTCTGCACTTGTGCCCTTTACTGGCAAAAGTAAAAATGAAGAACATAGAGCCTGTAACTTCTGGCCTATCCCAAACCCTACATCCCATGGTACTGATTATCCTGTATATAGAGCTTGTTGCCAGTTAGGATCATGATGTATGTAGAGAATTCTGGTTCCAACCTTGTGCTGGATTTTCAGGAACAGATTTCCCAGGGCTTGAGCGAGGGACTTTTGGGAGAAGAATGACTGCAGCCCCAAACCCTTCCCAAGACAGGAAACATCCAAGTCTGGAATTTTTTTGTCATAGGATTTGGTGTTGTGGAAAGGTGACTCTGGATACAGGAGTTCATAAAAAGCTATGTTGGTATAACATTAAGATCTATAAATATTTTTGGCAGTAATCTGTACATTATTTAAGTGAAGGTGCTGCTAAAATGTGTTAAAGGACATGGAGTGACACTATACAGCCGCATAGAATAGTAAATAAACAGTACTACTGTGAAGGAAACAAAGTTTTAGGAAAACAGAATACTGCAATTTTCCAAACTTGACTCTTACCCGGCACTAAACTTGACGTCTGTGCAGTGGGACATTTTTATGACCACTAAAAAAATTGTTTCAGTGCAATACCTTATCCATTAGGTAACATCGGGCCCTACCCTGTACGGCATGTGTTTGATTTATCTAGAATGTGAGGAAAGAATGGTGCTGGTGATTTCAGTTATGTTTCCTTTGATGATCCCATTACAGTTTCGAGATCTGACAAGAAAGAAAAAAGAACTAATTCATACAACCCCACTTTTTTGTAACTTCTTTAGATATATAACTCTCAAGTTTTAAAACTGAGATCATTGCACCTGCATTGCTATTAAGATGCTTTTATTTGGCTGGTTTGTAGATACAACCTGAGATTTATAGCTAGATCCCTATTTAGATATCGAATTTGTATCTCAGAAATCAGCAGTGGGAAAACTTGAATATTCAGTGCTGTTAATGCTGACCTTGTGGGATTTCTGCATTCAGATCTGAGTCTGAGTGAGAACTCAGCAACCTCAGCCAAGTCTGACAGAGCTGAAGCTGGAAAGACCTGGTAAATATCAGAGTATTCCCTTGATTCTCACAGGAGTGTGCCTTTTGAGACCAGGTGATACCAAGGGCTCCCCAGTAGTAGACCTGGAGTAAAGTTTTGATTTTCATCTATGTGGCACCAGGTTCACTTTGTTTCTCACTTTGTTTCACTTTGTTTCACTTTGTTTTTCACTTTGTTTCACACAGGTGCCACAAACTCAGAACTGAAAAGCTCTCTGACTGGATGGGCAGCAAGCCTGGAATAACTCCTGAGAGAATATTTGAGAAATAGGGAGCATTAATAAGCAAATAGATCTCCTCTGGGAATAATTTTTTTTTCCTTTTTTACTTCCTCCAGAGCAGTTTCTCTCCAAGAAAATGTTTCACAGTACTTGGCAGGTGAGAATGGCCCTTAGGAAATCTATCATCTGATTGTGCTAGCCACATACTTGAGCTTACATGTTTTCCTAGGAGAACCAGGGCTGGAAGGGGAAGGCTTTAAGCAGCATATTTGCGTGCTTAACAGAGGGATAAGTCAGAATATTTGCAAGAGTTTCTAAATCAGCTTCATCCTATTATACTTTTTCAACTTCACTGAGGAAGTCTCACATGGAAGCTGGGGTTTTCAAAAAGTTAAAAAATAATAAATTAAGTGAGGCCTGTATTTAGTTTATCAAGCAAAAGAAATTAAGAAGCTGAGAATTAACTAAGTTAACATCTTAATTAAAAAATTTTTGACTAGTTGAAGATTTTGACCCTGCACAGCATTTCTCCCCCATTTTGTATGTAGATAGAAGTTCATAAACCATGCTTTTGAATTTTTCTGTCATGCTTTATGTGTATATGGTGTGTTTGTGTGTGTGTTTATTAATTTTTAAATGTAAATAGCTGTGAATATTGAAAATGGTTGAGAACTGTTCATAATTTATATTAATTTAAACTCATTTTCTTATTAGTTGAGTATGTTGTAAAAGATTTTATTTCAAAATTTGTTGTTTCAATACACTTAAATCTGAGGTAGCTGAAAATGATGCAGTGGATTATATAGTGTGTGGTATATAGGAATCTGGTGCTCTTTGGATGACTATGTATTTCAGAAGAAAAAATGAAAGAAACTGTTTGAACTTGTACCCTTGTTATAAAAAATAAATGTGAATTGTAAACTGTGCTGTAATTTTAAAATCAAATTAATTCCTTAATATCTCTTCTTCTTGTACACCTTTTTGCATTCCTCACTGCATTTACTGGACAGTAATTTTAAAATGCATGGGTTTTTTCTGTCTTTACTCATGAACGCATAGCACACTATATAGGAAACACTTTTTACAGTTATTTTGTATAATGAAGACTGTTGCTATAAACTTCATATACAGAACTCACTGTCTAAAACAAAGTAGAGAACAAGGTAAGAGCTAAAATCTCTTTAGCTTAAGATCAAATTCTCTTTAGGTTTATTTCTAAATGATATAAAACAAAGAGATAAGGCTTGTATAAACTGAAATGAGCTTTTGCATAACTTTTTTTTTTTTTAAAATCAGTTTAAATTAAATGCAAACCTTAAATAAAAGCGTATAACTTTCCATCTAGACAACTCTTGGCTGAGTATTTGGTTAGCCTAATATGCTAGTAGATCTTTACTACTTTTGTCATTGTTGTCCTTAATTTGTAGCATATTGTGTAAAAGCAATTTATATTTACATATCATATAAATAGCTTTTGTGGTCTAGCATGGCATATACAAAGCAATATGCATGCTAAAATAGATTACCCATGTGCAGCTAATTGCAAGAGGGTGCAACAGATATATCGTTGTGTGTCATTGTAATTAAAGATAGGAATGCAGTGCAAAAGTAAAAAAGAATAAATAAATGTATTCAACCTTGATTTTGTATTATATATTCTCTGTTGTGTCCTCTTAGTATTCTCTAGTTAGTGGAATCTGTTAAAGATATTTCATTTAAACAAGTTGTTAATCCTATAAAATGCCATGGGAACGATTTTTACAGGTCTTCTTTGCAAGCAAAGGCTTACTTTGAGAAAGATGATGTAGGTCTGAGGCTGAAAGCATTCTTGATACACTGCAATTATATATCCCCACACCATGCTGGAACTCTGTAGTTTCAGGTTAATGATAATTCAGGTTAAAATAATAATTCAGTGTTTCTGTGGTTGCAATAATGAATAAATTTTACTTGTTCAGTTTTGTTATGTAGAATTAATTTTCTCTGAGTAGGACTTCACTTTTTCACAGTGTTTTTAACTTGCCTTCCAAGCCAAGGACAGAAATCTTCAAAAAACACCGATGAAAAAATGGCTCTTCATCTTAGAGATTATCAAATACAGCACTATTTTTTCCTATGGACTAGATTAATCTGCTTAATACATACAGAATTGCAGACAGAATTATGAAATTAATTGGTACCAATTATCAAACTAATATTACAGCAGAAAGATTAAAGGGCAAGTGAACAGAATGTCCTGGCTGCCCTTATTATGTTTCTCTTAACAGTTTCATATTTTCTAGTAACCTGGAGTAAGAGGAAAAAAAAGGAAGATGAAAATCTTCCATCTTATTGTGAAATATCTGTGATGATAGTTTCACTTGCTACGAAGCTTTTTAGCTGTGCATAGGTCATAACCTTTAGCAAATCTGAACTGTAAGATAGTGTAAAGATTAATAGTGATTTAGTTTTCATTAGATTAAAAACATGAGGAGAGAGATATTAGTCCTATAAAGATGGTCACTTCCATTAAACTTCCCACTCCCCCCTTCAAAAAGAAAGGAGAAAAAAAGTAAACTTTTTTTCCTTAGTTAAAAAATGTTTGGACAGCGAACTGTCTCTACGGTGGAGAGAGAGTTCTCTGTTGGAGTTTTGGCAGTCTGTGGTATGTGTCACTCCTCTCAGCAGAGCCAAGTTTAGATGCTGTCTTAGCTGAAAAGTCCATTCTGGAGTTATAGAGCATCTTTCAGTTCTGGGAAGCTCCCCAGAACAGGAAAAGAGATGACATTCATTCACCCAGACCCAGTTGCAGTCCTGCACCTTCTTGCATATCATTGCTGCCTTCCCATGGCTTCATCCCTTTGCATGCATGGGGAAGACCTGAAGAGAAAGCAGGAGAGCCTGGTCTCTTTTAGGGGTGTAGCTGGTGAAGGAAACATGAATATTTATAACACTGAACCTAAATTACTCATGATGAGGAAGGCCTGACGCATGTACAGCCTAGAGAATAATGCAGAAAGCTTTCCCCTTTGTTATTATCATTTTACCTTTGACTAATATGATGATTTTTAAATATTTAATTAGGTAAAGAGCTGTTAGATGTCTCTTAATGTCCTTTTCATTGTAATTTTGTGTTGTGTAGTTAAGCAAAGGAAAAATTGGCAGTTAATGTTACTATTGATGCAACCACTAGAGTTGTCAATTGCCCATCAGATAAAACTTTGCCAGTAGGAAAATTTTACTAGACGTTAGTGACAGACTGGTGCTGTGTGTGCGTGTGTAGAAAAAATCATTGAGACATTTCAGCTACTATTGAGAATATGATTGGATAAAACACATTTAATTAAGTTAGAAGTCTTTTGTTACCTTCTATTCACGTTACACAGCTCTCTAAAATGCCTACATTTATGTGGTCACCATGTCCTCCCCTGTTGGGGCAGCAAGTGGGTCTCACAGGGTAACAGCCTGAGATTGAGAGGGTGAACCCAGATTTGCAGTGAGCCTTCTTGCTTGGTGTCTGCCTCTTGGGCTCGGGGCATTGATGCTGCCACCGTCATGGCAAAGATTGAGAGGCCAGACATCTTCAAGGGAAGGATGAAGAGGAGCTGCTGGTGCAACTGGATGACGAGAAGCTGGAACTTGAGCCAGAGGCTCATGGTGGGATTTCTGGGGGAAAATTATTTCAAACTCTGCAAAGATACATGTGATCTCAAAATACCTTGACAGAGCGGTGGCTGTTATCAGTCAGTACCAGAAGGAGAACTCAGGAAATTTTACAAAGACAAGAAGCACAAGCCTTATGAGCAGTGGGCCAAGATGACACGCTTTTGGTGACAAAAGCAAAACAAGAACAAAGTCTCAGACCAAAACCCATCAACAAAGGAAACAAAAAGCTATACCCTACCCAGAGATTCACTGTAAGGTCATAAAACTGCTGTGTATTAATGGTCTTACTTATTTTGAACAAGTATTTCCTCTTTAGCAGAAATTTTTTTGGGTGGAGAAAAGGACTTTTCCAGCCAGTACATTCATCAAGGGGAGGGAAGGTATGGCTGTGTAGGCCCACTGAGTAAATCTGCAGAAGGGCATTACCTGATTTAAATGCAAAATGGGGAAAAAAATTCTTCTGTAGGGAAGACACAAGAAAGGGATAAAACAGATGGGATAAGGCAAAAGCCTGATTAAAAAGAAGTGGAACACAAAACTGACTGGGACAGGAATTGAGGAGGAAGGGCAAGTAAGGTCACAGTTGAGGCATATTTTGGAAAAAGGTGATGAGTTTGGGAGTTCGAAGAAAGATGTCTGTAACTGGAAGTCTGAAGTCTGTCAAATGATGTTCGGACCAGAGAACATTTAGCAAAGGAGAAGGACTGGAAAAAGGCACACTTCTTGGAACAAGGTGACTGAACAAGGCTTAGAGCCAGAAAGGATGAGGCTCCCTGGTTGAAGAGACAGGGGTAAGGAGACCTGAGAAAACTGGAGCAGTTGTGACAAGGATGCTCCAGATTATGCCTTGAGGAGCTGGTTAGTGGCAGATGCCTGTGTGGAAGAGCAAGAGGTTCCAACCCTGAAAAAGGCACATGTGGGTCTAATTATGGAGCTACACACTGGAATTTGAGCTGGTTTCTTTTTGGTTTTTGTTTGTGGTGATTTGTTTTTCTTTTCTTTTAATCTGGTGCATTACATAAAAATAAACTGTCAAAAAGCATTATGGAGGTTGCAGTTTCTGCTAGCTCAGGGGTCTCTGGAGCGTGAGTCTCTGAAACCTGAGTGTCAGTGGCACAGTCCCTGTACCAAGGAATTGCTAAGGCTTTCCCAAGGCAGCAGTTTGTGTCATTACCTGCTGCTGAAAGGGTACCTGGAACCAAAGAAATCCATGGCTATCACTTTCTCAGGAATGTGTGCATGTACATACAGACGTACGTACACGTGCATATGTGTGTGTGCATGCAGAAAGGGGAAATGTGTGATGGTGTAGCTAATACAGTTTTTCCATTTGCCTCATATATAATGGCATAAAGGTGTTTTCACTTGTTCAGATTAAGGACCTGTCTTTTGTATCAAGGAGCATCTGCTCTTTGACAGTGGCTGTAGCAGATGGCTGTGGAAGAATAATCAGCTATACAGCCATGTTATTTTGTTACGTCTCCCTCCTTCACAGTTTTCAGGTTCTAGTGATGCATGGCTCAGAGATTTCCTGTGCTGGAGGTGATATCTTAGTGTTTAATAGCCCTTGATGGATTTTTCTTCCCACCCACAATATCCCCTGGCAATGAATTTTGGTTTTATATTGTGTGTGAGAAAAGATCTGCCTTTACTTGTTTGTACCAGCTGCTTGATGTTTATTAGTTCCTGTCATATGAGGCACACTGAAAAATTGTTCCCTGTTCACTGTCTTGCTGCCATGCTTCAGGATTATTTAGATGTTTCTCATTCTTCTATCTCTATCACCTTGTTTACAGGATGAAAGGACCAAGTCAGTGACCTGTTCGGTACATTTTGGCTGTACTAGTCACAACTTTTTGTGAGATATTATCATCTAACTCAGAAAGAAAAAATAATTACATTCGAATTAGATCAGGTAGCCTAAAACCACCAATAAATACTTTAAATTCTGCTCCAAAATTCTTTTTTTGAGTATATACTATGAAGATGGAAAAAACATGATTGCAGGAATATTAAAAAAAATTGAAAACTTTTTATAAAACTGATTCACCTATGTGTTTGCTAGTATGATTCTATATATAAAAATTTGAAGGTGACCATATGTGCTCCTCATTATTCCGTTCATATAACTCAGAATAATTCAGTAATATTTGAAAATGTGACAGTTTATGGGTCTGATATAAGAAACTTTGTTGGTCCAAATCAAAAACCCATGAAGGTTTCTATAGAAGTGTAATATGCCTTGCTTAAAAAGCAAAAAGTTAACATTTTAAGTTAAAGCAATTTTTTAAACAGAAAAAATACTGTCATTGTTATAGCAAAAATTTAGTATTTTTAGACTTTGTTACATGAATTTGGAGGCACAGATTTCAAAATGGAAAGAAAGCAGTAAGTAACCCTAGTACGAAGAAACCCTAAACCTAACCCTAACCCTAACCCAGCCCTAAGCGTAATCCTAAGCCTAAACCTAGGACTAAGCCTAAGCCTAACCCTAAAATTAACCCTAAACCTAGCCCTAAACCTAACCCAAACCGTAACCCTAACGCTAACAATAACCCTAAACCAAACCCTAAGCCTAAACCTTACCCTAACCCTAAACCCAACCCAAAACCTAACACTAACCCTAATACTAACCCTAAGCCTAACCCTCACCCCAACCCCAACCCCAACCCTAACCCTAACCCTAAACCTAACCCTAACACTAACCCCAACCCTAACCCTAAGCCTAGCTCTAACCCCAACCCTAACCCTAATCCTAACCCTAACCCAAACCCTAACCCTAAGGGAGAAGTATGTTTGGAGCATGTCCAGCATACATAATTTTTTAAGTTGTAGCAGGATGAGAATGCCACTAATTCTATTGTACTGTTTGCCTCTGTCTTAAGTAGAATAATCTGTCCACAACATTGATTTGTTTGTATATGTTCACCTTGTGTGTGAGTTCCTGGGCAGGGTTAATTGGGAATAATTAGGCCACCTATCGTTCTGGCTTCCCATACAATTTAATTAGGTTTTCTTTTTCTCTTGTACGTCAGAAGCCTTTTATGGTCTGAGACCTTTGATGCAAGAAAAAAAATCTCTGATTGCTAAGGCATACTTTGGAATTTCCTAGTGTGTTCATTCCAGCAGTGCAATTTTATCCCATTTACTGACAAAGGGTATTTAGCCTGGGTTTGGGCAGCTACACAGCACAGAGGTATATTTGTATGCGGCCATTACTGTTTCCAAGTCTTTTAGTGTTAGCTGTCGATAAATGGGTTTCAATCCTGGCACCATTCATACCTCTGAGCCCAACAGACCAGAAATTTGGACAAAAGCCTTTGCTTTAACTACAATTTCAAAGTCACTAGGTGTGTACCCAGACTTTATCTTGGCTAATTTTGTGACACCTCAGAAGTGCAGAGCTTGAGGTCTGTGTAGTCATCTGTGAGGTTGATTGTGGGCTACAGAGAGGAGCTCCAGGTATGGAGCATTGTCAGGTACTGCACACCCACAGCTTCTCTGTGAGGGCAGACTGGGTGGAAAATGGGGCAAGCATCCCTCAGACACATCAGCTGTACTAGCAAATGTCTGCAATGGTTCCTTGTTCAAGTCAAGAGCATTTACTACTCCTTGTGGGGACAGATAATCGGGGAGGAAGTTCTTCATCATAAGGGGCACTCTGAGAAGATTCTTGAATATACTGTAGTTGATTTTCAGGGCGGTTCTTGGAGGCCCAAGTTAGCCTAATGCTATTCCTCTGAAGTTTATAGAAAGCATATTCAGTGAATGGGCCAACATGATATATTGATTTTGTTCATGTGTTTCTGTTTATGGTGACTGATGCAGGGATTGTGGTGATATGGTGCCAAAGATCATTAATCTTCTAGCATCTTTTTTGTTCTTTTTCCCTCATGTTAGATCCTAGCTGTAGATATAACTGGAAAATGGCTGTCAGAATGGAATCTGATGGGAGTTGCTGGAAAGGAGCCATTGCTGTGCCTTGTTACAGATTCAGAGCAAAAGCTTTCGAAGAGCATTCCTCTGGCATTCCTGCAACCGCAGTGTGTGGCACTCCTAATACTGTTTGGAAGAAGGCATCTGGCCCAGCTACTTCACTTTTTAAAGTGACTATAAGGAAATGAAACCAATGGAGGCTGCTTTATAGTTTTCCTGGATGGAAACAAAATAAAAAAGTACCTTTTGCTTAATAAGAGCAATTAAAACTCAGTAAGTCAAATAAAGCACAATGAGGAGTAAAAAGATCTGTTAATTTGTCAGTGATTTGATTAATTTTTTGTAAGAAACTGAAATAAAACTGAGAATCCACTTAGAAAGTCAATGGCAGAAAGTCAGAAAGGTATTTAATTGTTCAAAAAAATCAACTGCTAAAGCAATCACAAGATGCACACATCCTGTGAAGGACTCTGATTCTAATTGTTGTGTGTGTAGCTCCAGCTCTGAGGGTGTGAGATAAATTCAAGTGAAAGCAGTGCCTCTGACTGGAGTGTTTTGATCCAGGTGTAAAAAGGCATCCAGAGTTATTGTATGTATCTGTTTCCTTGCTGATGCCTCTCACAGGGATGAGACTGCTCTCTCAGACTGCTGTATGACTGCAGCCTCAGGTAAATGACAATTTAATTACTCAGGTTTTGGTTTGTTGATCAATGCCATTGATCTAGAACGTGCTTTCAGTAACTATGTATATCTACCGGGTTGGTAGGCATGTGCTCATGGACTGAACTCTGTTCTTTTCAGCTGAGATAACAGCATAATATCAATCTGTAATTAATACACTGACTTTGATAAAAAATAAATACCGTTTCTGACAGTGTTAGTATTCATTCTTTGCTCTGAAATTTCATGAGTAATTTTTTTAAAGCTTATGCTAAAGTATGTTCTCAGAAAGCAAACAGCAAGGAAAAATTTAAACTCTTTCTTAAATTATGCTCTTTAGATAATACTATATTTTAAAAAAATTATGGAATGACTGGATAGTGTTGAAGGACTTAAATTCGTTAATGTTTTATATAGCAGTTTGGTTATTTCTGTTGTTTGGTTGTTTCATTACGTGTGCGGCAGAACACAGCTACAATCTCCTTCCAAAGCAATATGTTTGTGACTTTGGAAAGCTCCTGGGAGTTGTGATTTCAGTATGCTTGACTATGCGAATGGATACAGCTGGCTATGTGGCCGAAGGTCTGTTTTTTTCACACTGCATTTAATTATACATCTCTAATCTACTCAAATTCTCAGTGTCACCTCTGCTCATGGTGGCTGTGGAGGCACTGTTACCGACAGGAGACTGGAATACGCTTTCATTGTAACTACTGCACGTAAAAAATGCTTTGTGTTTTTCACTGACAAGATCTTCATAAGCCATGGCCCAGAGAAAGGTGCTGTAATTGGCAGCTTCTCTCTTAATATTTGGAATATTTCTACAGACAAAGTAGAAAATGGTATCTCTAAGCTGAGTGAAGATACTTCTGCCGTGTTTCTAATATCTGTATTGTGACAGAAGAGCCAGCCTGGAGTGAGTGGTTCTGAAACCTGTTTAAGAATCAATAAATATTCCTATGTTCAAATTAATGGACTGGATACTGGATCTTTTTTTCTTATTCTAAAACTGTTTTGATCCCCAAAAGGAGGATTTGCCAATACATGCAATACATACAATACATTTGGTGTATATATACTATGACAGTATGGTGGTAGAATGTGTCAGAATATATGACAACAAACTCAAAACAAATTCAAACTCAGAATCTGCAAACTGATGGGGTTTTATTATTGTTTACTGTAGAAAACTTCCTGTAAAAAGACAGGCAATGCTTTGTTTTGTTTTGCTTTTACTATAAGAATGGATAAGGGACAGAAGGCACAGCTTGGCTTTCAGGGAATGGAGATCTTTTTCTACCTCCTGTGTGAGTGAGAGGCAAGGGCAGTTCTGGATGGTGGCAAAGCAGTCAATCACCTACGACAGCAAGCTCTTGACAAATTGGCTCTGGATCCCTAATTCATCTTATCTGTGTTGGAGACAGGGAAGATCTGCTGGTGTCAGACAGTGTGTCAGAAAGTGTGAGAAGGCATTCACTTGTGGAAACATTTATTATTCTCCAGCCAGGAACAGTAGGATCACAAGTCCATTTTCCTGGAATTCCCTGACAAACCTGTCTCACCTCTCACCTACCAAGGCTGGAGGTACTATTCCAAGCAACTCAGTTTCAGCTGATGAAGTTCAGTTTTTGATAAGAAACTCTGAAAAGATAACTCTGGCCCAGGATGATGTTTGGCTTCTCAAGCTGGATGTGACACGAGCACGAGCATATATCACATAGGAGTAGAAAAAAGAGAAAGGTTCTGTTCATAAATAATTCTTATATATCTGCCTTTTGCCTGGCAAAAGAAGTTCACTAGGTGTGGGCAACATGAACCACTAACCTTCTGATAAAGCACTTTTCACAAGGCATTTTCTATAACCAATACATCTGTGTTCCACCTGTAGACATCACAATGCATTTGTTTCAAAAATCTATGTGTGTAAAGACATAAAAATTGCCTTGTCTGAAAGCTGGCTATGAAGTGACTAGAATGCATGTTTTTGTCTGTTAGTATGTGTCCATTAAAATATTTTTTTCCAGAAGAATTCTGCAGAAAAGTAAGTTTTGTAAATGGGAGTTGAGACTCTATTTCAAAAATTGTTCTTCCTTTTTGTAAAACAAAAAAATAAAAAGGAATCTCTATCTTTCAAGTTGTTTATAGTTAAACTTCTGAAAGAATTTTCTAAGTACTGAAAAAGTTGACTTTAAACCCCAGTCTTTCCCTTATTTTAAAAGAGAGGTTGCCCACTTGCATGATTTTGAACTGCAGCATGCTTCATACATAGTTCAGGTGCATCTCCAAGACATCTCTGTTTTTAGAAAAGGAAGAAATGAATCATCAAGTGGTATTCAGCAAAGACTGTGTGGGCACTATGAGGATGTAGTGCCATTCCCAGCCTCCCAGCCTAATCTGGCAGTGGTACCCTTTGGAGCCGTTACCCTTTCCCATTTGTGAACTATTCCAGGAGTTCCTTCTCTTCACCCCTTTAAAGGCTGTGGGATGTGTCTTGTGGCTCTCAGGTAGGTGAGATTTTGTTATATGGCTCACAGAGCAATGATATTTGTCAGCCTTCTTTAAAATATTTTAGAGGTAATGATAACAACTGAGCTGCATCAGTTACTGGTCTTGGAATAAAGTAGGGTTTTTCACACGGGTTGTTCTGAACCTCACTTCACATATGAAATAAGCTTGGTTCAATCCTCATGCACACATTTTGATGAGACAGGTCAAGATATTAGCAGAAATGCTGACCTGAGCAACTGAAGACTCGTGTTTTTTGCCTTGTTTTTCTTCAGGCAGGGTGAGGAGAGAAGGGTGCAGAAGCCATCCTGTTTCCTTCAGCTGACAGCAAAGTGCAGATTTCTTGATCGTGCGCAAAGGATATTGGTATGCTCTACAAATACTCTTGTCTTCACTTGAGAGGGTATTCATACTCACACAGATTTCTTATTGTTATGCAATTATGGAAATGAGCCCAAAGGATGCTTAATAAATGAGTAAATAGCAGGGCTGAATTTGTGGTAATAAAAGCACAATATCCTTGCTAAGTGCACACAGTCAGAGCAAAACAATGATATTCATCAGTTATAAACACGTGCTCTAGAGCACGACATCACTGCACATTTTTACACTAGGAAAAAGAAATCCTTTCATGCCCAAAGTCAAAGATGTAATGGAGCTGTTTTTAAACCTCACACCTGACATTGCATGGCTTCATTTTTTGGAATTCTTTGCAATAACATGTTACTTATTTCTTGTGGCAATAAGGACTTCAATAATTTATTTACAGTTGAGATAGCAGTTTCGGTAATATTTTCACAAAGAGTCTTTTGTATGTTACCCACCCTTCTAGCCTTGTCTTCAAGTTTCCAGTTCATATTTATTAATTTATTTCAATCTGCATCTTCTTATTTGAATAAGAGGTTTTCTACATCTGTTATTTTAGGGCACTTCCTTTACTCCCTTTCCAATGAACTTACAATCTGCGATTACATGAAATGTTACTGGGGAAAAAACTTTTGAGGACAGGAGCCATGTTTGTTGCTTATCATGCCCCAGTTTCTACGTGCATCTGTGGGCAGTAGTTCTGAACTCACTCCTCTGGCAGGGAGATGGTACAATATAAAATTGATGTTTCAATCTGAAAATTTAGTATTTTTTGCTTCAGAAAGAACAGACATCCTCTGAAATGGGATGCTGTATTAGCTTTCGAGTGTCAGAAACACAATATAAATAGCATCAGTCCTTGCTGTAGATCAAGCAGAGAAGAACTGGAGGCAGTTTTCATCCTACCTGTGAGTTCCCAGCTGTGCTGTCAAATAACTTTTAGCTTTGTGTGAGCCCTAAGGATGACAGCCAACCACTATACCTAGCTTAAATGCAGGCAAAAATACTTCTTGCAATACACAGCCTTATCTTGGAACTCAGAATATTGTGAATGCCAAAAATACAAATGGATCCAGAAAGTAACTGGATGAATTCAGAAAAGAAAATTCCCCTGGAGCTATTAAATGCAAAGATACAGATACAACTTCTGGCTTCTGATGTCCTAAGGCACACATTTCCACAATCTGCAGCTTTAAGCATATCTCAGTACTTTTGCCTTGTAGTCTTTTGCCAGATATCACCAGTGATCAGTTAGAGGAGGGATAGGGAGATACACTGAGCTGGGCTGTGTCCAGGAAGACCAAAATAGCCACACTGTGCCTGTCCCAAACAACCTTCCAAATAACTCTCTACATGATGGACCCTGTTTGTCCAGAGCACAGTAATGACAGTAGTTAGTTAACTTGAGAGCAGGAAATTCTTCATATTACTGCCCTTATGTCCTGTGCCAGCCCTTTCCTCTGGGATGCTCAGACATCATCACCGCTCACCTTTACCCTGAGGAAGAAGAATTGGGAGGGCCACCATTGGGCAGGACAGGTTTGGGGACACCTGGAGACCAACAGCTTACCTGGGGGAGGCACTGACAGCCTTAGGACCTGACATGCTGGGGTCCCAGGCTGGGAAGCCCCACGGGTCTGGGCAGGGAGTGGGATGGGAATTCCCTTGGGAGCTGGACAGTCCTGTTCAAAAGTTTTACACAGAGTGAGTTAGCTCTGGACTCCACAGGAAACACTTTCTCCGTGGGACAGGAAAGCAGTGAGTTTAAGCTATTTTAATGGGTGCTGTCTGACTAGCAGAAAAAAAAAGTACTATTAACAAAAAAACCCTCAAGATTTTGAGAGAAAGGGATTTTACTTGTAAAGAACTAAAAAAGCTGCAGCCCACTTGCCTGAAGTGCTGGAAAAGCCATATAATTCTAGTGCCAGAGGTGACCTCATGCAGGAGGTCATGTTTGCTGGTGTGATCCACTGAACTTGCTGGACACCTGGAGCTGGAATAGACCACCAAGATGTCCAGCTGCTGGGCACATTCCTGGATCCCATATAGGAGTGCTGGTGACTGCTATGCTTAGGGGTAGACTGACTCAGGAAAGACATGGAAGTTGGGAGACTTCTTCTTGAGAGAAAACCAGGTGAGCAAGAAAAAGAGCTGGCTACACAGGATGAATCAGAACAGCCATCTACCCTTATCTCAGGATAAAGACGGGGTGATACGGAGATGTTTCAAATGCTTTCAAGAGGAAGAGTGAATAAAAGTAGGAGACTGATGTGAAAATGCAGTAATATTATATTTCCTTACTTGTGGAAAAGCCCCCTGGTTATCATTTGGCTGACAGTGCTATGGAACATAGTAACGGACTGCCTAAACTTCCCTTACTTAAAAAAAAAAAAAATGTAAAAAAATTAAGACGACACCCAGAATATTTAAAGCAAATTTTAAGGAACTTAGGAAATAGGTTGATCTTGAAGGATTTTATATTAGAAAATTACTTAAGAAAATAAGTCCTTATAAGGGTATAACAGATCCTAAAGATGTCTAGGTGCTATCAGGGCTTCAGATATTTAAGCTTTATGCCCATATTAATTAAATTCTGTAACAGACCAAGAACTAATGCAGAAGTAGCTTCTAAGATGATTTAGTAAATATTTAGAGCTTATTCCCATGTTTTGTACTGAGTCTGCTCTGCTGCAGTTGCACAGCCAGCAGTGTTGCAGCAAGCAAGTTCAAAATTAGCCATATATATATTCCATATATATGGGCAGGACGTATTCTTAAGTGGAAATCTACCCACAGACTGATCATTAACTATGTTAAGTATACTTAGAAGTAAAATTCACACCCCTGTCCCAGCAAGTGAGTAGAAAGTTCAGATGATGGAGTTTGCTTCTTAGAGTCTGTTACACAAGAATAATGTGATTACATCTTAGTAAAAATTGTGAGTGCCCTGGGAACTACTTTAAATCAGATTTTACATGTTGAGGTTACTGAATGGAAAGCTATTTTATGCTATCTAAAGGAGAACAGTGATCCCTCCTAATTTTGTGTTCAGTCACTTTGCTAGGTGCAATTATGTGCTGGTGAGCTACCACAGTTTTAAATGAAATGCCTTGATACTTTTATAGAATTTCCCAGATTATCAAAAGCTAATGGTAAGTGAACAATTTAGGCATTTGCAATTGTTCACTGTTAAACTGACTTTTGCCCTAGATACAGAAACTAAAATTACTCAGATTTACTCAGGTTTAACACCCTGTATTGTGCCTGCAGGAAATGTTAAGCTAGAGTGGAATTATTCAAGATGTGGGGTAATCTTTAAGCAAAAATACAGGGGCAGGTTGGTTATTCTTTTTTTTGACAGCCTAGTTCAAAGAGTATGCAGGCATATAATTTGGGGATGCAATGCAATTACCAGAAATAATTTAAAATGGGTTACTTCACTTGACTGTGACTCTTTGAAGAATAAATAGTAATTGTTTTAAGTGCATAATTACTTTAATATTGGCTCCTTTCAGCAAGTTGCAGACTTCTAGATTAAGCTCTAAGTCCTGTGCATCTGTCCACTCAAATCCTGTTTATTCTTCAGGCTGTCATAGTTCCATTATTAAACCCCTTGAAGCCCTTTGATGTGTTCCTGCACATAAAAAGACTGGTGCAGACTTCCATGCAGCCTGATCTTTGCTATGCTAACTTTTTTCGGCATAACTGAAGTCTGAGAACAAGTTAAAGTCATCATTAAGAAACCCTGCTAACAAAAAAATACTGCATTTTATAAATGTATTTGTGTCCACATAAAAAGCTTTCTTTTGCAAGGCCTTGCTCATGAGGCTGCAGATATATTTCTGATTTTCAGAAGGAAACCCAGTACTGGAACCTGGCTGTGTTTCTTTGGAAGGCAGAGAGTGCGCTGAGCCACAGAGCAGCGTGCTTTGATCTTACAGCTAAGTCCCATGCTCTGACCCTGCTGGGAAACAGTGCTTGGGATTGAGGTAGCTGGTCCTTTTTGGACAGTGCTGTGAGTACCATCTTGTGGACTCTGAGCTCCTGACCACCTGTGGCATCAGCTGAGCTCATCTACACTGCTGATTACTTAATTTTTGCCTGATTTGCACAGGCTGACAGCCATAATTTCTGCTGCCCTCAACCACAAGAGAGACTTTTCTCAGCTAGTGCATGCAGAGTGTATACAGAAATCCCACCTCTCTGCAGAGACTTAAGAAAGTAAACATACCCAGGGGCTTCTTTGAGTTTGCTCTATGTCCCCTCCACTTTTCAGAATCTCACCTTAGAGGCTCTGTGAGCCTCTTTTGACTGGTAAGCTGTTGAGATCCTGACTCCAATGGAGTCACATTGCCAGGAAGCTGGCAGAGAAGGGCAGTCAAATCTCAAAGCTGAGGGAAAAGGCATTCTCATGAGTAGTTCCAAGTTTCTGCCAGATCCCTAAAAACTATACAAATACCAGAGGGAGTTTCTCTGAGGTGAGGCTGAAATGAAAAAACAGCCTGTCCCACAGTTTATTTGGGAGAAAATTCCCTTTACCTTTTTCTTCTCCTTGATCATGCTCATGTAGCTTATAGCTGTTAAGAAACCCATCCTGTCTTCATAATGAACAATAAAACGTGTTGAGCTCCATGTGTTAGCCCAAATCTGATCGGAACAACTAATTTCTAATTTCCTGTAATTTCTCTCATTTCTCTTGTGTTTCACTGCAACAGAAAGTGACAATACACAGAACCTACATGTGCTTTTTCTGAAGCATTTTCTAAGCCTTTATTTATAAGAAAAGAACATTTTACAGTAAATACTAGTAGGTACTAAGCTTTCAAGGAAGCATAGTCACCATTTTATTCTGCTCTTTTCCTTACAATTCAAAGGTGAATGTTGAATGTAAATACGTATTAATTGGCACGTCATCAACACTTTTATTGTTTCTCGCCTTTTCCTTGCCTGCCCGTTTCTCAGAGAGCGTTTTACCTTTATGGGAGTTCCACTAATCCTCTGTTTGGTCCGAAGGTGGCAGCATCTTACTTCCATAGAAAGTTTCAGTCCGGTTTGGCTGTGCAGTGGCTTGATCCTGATACTGTGTAGTTTCTCTACATCCGACACACTTTTTAGCTAAGCAAATGAGGACATATTCTGTGCTTGCTTTCTGAAGAAAAAAGCTTTCAGTGTGAGAGACAGTGTCCCCAGAAAGACTGCTAGTTGTTGTCTACAGATAACTTGCAATGTATGGTAGTAAAAGCAGAGTCACTGAATACTTTGCTATTTGCATTTTAGTGCTGTGGCAGTACTGTTACAGGAGCCCTCTGGCTGCAGCTGTCACTGGTCCCTGGCAGTGTTACAGCATGCCTGCTGTGACAAACCCTGGGGGAGAGATCCTCTTTTGGGGTCCACTTTCAGCTGCACCATAGCCTCCAAAGCTCCCTGGATTTTGGCTGCTCAGTATGTCCCCCTGTTGCCCTGGGCAAGGCAACCTAGGCCAGTTACCCAGGCCAGTTATACTTGAGTAAAGAGTTATCAATTTTGCAAACTTCTGTTTGAAGATGATTTTGTGGTCATACTGGGGACTGAGAGGCCACTGGCTCCCACCTCCTACCATAAACTTTCCTTGTGAATTCAGGCCGCTTCCTTCAGGTCTGGGTGCCCCACTTGCCCAGACTGGAAGAGGGATAAAAGCAGGGTCACTCACACACCTTTTTTCTGCCCTGCCATCTTAGACTGGAGACTCTGGGGACAAGAAACCTCTTCCTGTCATTTGGCCAGAGGCTAGCACTGGGACAGGAGCAAGGTTCCCCATCCAGACAGAGAAGGGCTGTCATTATCACTGGAGCATAAATAATGATTCAACATCTACTTAGCACCAGTACAGCCCTGACTGCAGCTTTCTACAAAGTGGGAGGCAGGGAGGAGGGAGGGGAAGTTTGCACAGCTGTGTGGTGCAGGCTGTGCACAGGGGAGAAGCTAGGTAGCTAATGGTTTCTCAGCCACTCTGGTAAATCTGTGTCTGTAACAGCACAACAGTAAATGAAACAGTTTCTCTAGCTGCACTACATCTTCCTGCTTTTGATTTTCTGATCTTTAAAAAAATCTATTCTTCCCACTCCCTCCCCCACCAAAATGGCACTGTTGAAGACCTTCATAATGGTTGAATATATCTAAACAATAACTGCACTGATCACGCCAGCTCAACACAGCTGAAGCACACACAGCTTGTGCTTCAAGCTCTGAGTGCAGAAGGAGAGAAAGTGGAAAATGTTTTGTGTCTCTGACTTCTCAAGTGTCATCTTCTTAGCAGTTCAGATCACTCTTCAAAATTATTCTATTACTCATCTGGCTCCCTAACATCTGCTTCATCGTTTCCTGTCCAGGCAGTAATCCAAGTAACCAAAATAAATATTTTTTTTTTTGAAGCAGAACACCTTGTCTGTAAGCTTGCAGGGATGACAAACCACAGTAAATATTCCTGATTGTGTGAAGCTCCATCTTTGCAACTCGAAAATCCAGCTGAGAGAAGGGAGTGTTTATAAGAAGTAGTTCTTTGCTGAGCTGAGAATTCGTGGCGTATCACATGTATTCCTTCCAGAGACATCAGTGGCAATGTCACTGATAGGAATATGCCACTGATTCCCACTCACCATTCTAAATTAGGATTGCACCCTTAGAAACAATAAGAACAAGTATGAGAGGATCAATAGTTTGTCTTGATCATCTAAAGTACTTGGGTGGTAAAGAACTGTCAGCACACTGTCATTGTAACTCAAGCTATAGACAGTCAGAACATAAACTATACTGATAGTTTTTACAGTGCTGTGACAATAACACCAGCTGGGGTCTGCTCTGTTAAGAGGGCTTATTGCTGATCTCATTTGCTGGGACAAGTATAAATTCATTACTTCACTGGAGTTACTTGAAATACCAGTGAGCTTAGAATTTGGCTGACTATCCTTTGCTGATTTCTGAAGCATAGTTTTACAGCATTAACTTCTTATTGTAAAAATCTAGGACTGTGGCTAGGCTATCCACCCCCACTATCCATTACCTTTTAGTAACAAGATCTACAGATTACCTGTTGAAGCTACTAGTAAAGATTATATTTTTTCAGAAGTGTGGGGAAGTCCCAGGAATGCTTTGGGTCACAGAAATTGTCCCTTACAATTACAGGTGACCGTGCAATGGGCTTTTTGCTTGTGCAGAACAGTCCTGGAGACATACAGCCTTTCCTCCTGTAGACCTTCAAACACTTTATGAAGGCAGTTAAGCATTATAACTACACATACAAGACCTATTTAAATAGCAATAGGCCACAGTAAATTGAGAATATGAAGTGTACTAACACATACTACTGGTGGCTGAATGCAAGACTGCTCATGACACACCAGATGGATATGCCAGTAAGTCTCACTACAGTCTGACAGCTTATTGCTGTAATAGCACATAGCAAATTAGATTCAGCCACAGCCCTGGGTGTGGAAGTTGCAGTCAATATTACCTGTCATGACTGTGGCATATCTTCTAATGGGGATCCAGCAGGCATTGGGTGTTTAAATGAAATACAATGCATTAGTCTTGATGATAATTAACATTTTTATTTTTTTTTAATGTAAGTTCAGATACAGGTTAGCACAGGAAACAAGGGTCTTTGATATACTGCAAGAAATTTCTGGAGATTTCCCTGGCAACATACAGAGAGCAGTTGACAGTCCCTTGTGCCCACTGTTTCATGTGAACAGTTCAGGAGGGGAAGGCTGTTTAGGTTTTTCATTGGAAGGATGAAAACTGATTCTGTTTGTTCCCTGTACTTTTATAGTATGTGGTGTCAGCTTGCCCCCAAATAAAGGGGTTAGCTTTTCAAATGGGTAACTTTTTACAAAGTAATCATGGCACATGTGAAAATGATGACAGACAAACCACAGGCAGTCAGGGGACTGATCTGGCTCACTTAATAATGAAAAAAGCTTTGATGATTCTGTAAACCTCTGAGATATATGGCACATTTTGAGGTTTTTATTCCTGACTCTCACCACCAACTCTCTTCCTGCTAGCTACAGCAATCCACGGTTCTCGGTGTGTGAATGCAGCTTCTCTTGCTCACAAACTCATGGGATAACTCTGTGGTCCAGTGCTCCCAGCCAGCAGCAGTCAGCAGAAATGGTTAATGTGGTTGCACTGCTCAGCACTACATTTGAGCAGAGCTTGTTTGTTGTGTTAATTGTGGCTGCAGTGGTGCTCATGTTACATGGCATCACCGGTAGCCTCGGTTTGTGTGACTAACTTGTTCTCGTTTTTTACATTCAGCTCAGGACAACAGAGATCATTTGTGGGAGAGTGCCCAGTGAGACATGCTTAGTGGAGACAGATGAAAATTTAACTAATATTCAACTTAAAACTAGATCTATATCTGTCTAAATATGTATCTAATTTTATGTGTGTATATATATTGAAGACAGTTTTACATGGGAAACAAAAGTTTGGGCTTTTTTTTGATACCTCTGATTTGGTAGATTCTGTTTTGCTTGGTCATATTGATTGCATGTCTAAAGGATCCATAGTTATAGCTGTCCATCTGACATTGAAGCAAGAATATTTGTGCAGGGAATTTTACTCAATCTTCCTAAAAAATGGTGAGACAGACAAATATGACTTAAAAACCCCAACAGATTATACTGCTTTGCTCTCTTAAGTTCCTCAGCTTCTGCCAGGATGTCCACGAGAAGCAGAGAAACTTTTATATGAAGTACAGTAGTGAGATGAGGGTGCTGGAATGGAAAATTCATGCTTTAATTTCCACACGTCGCCATTTCAGTGCCTGACCTTTGGTAAGTCCCACAACGGCTGTGCAACTCAATTTTCTGTCCAGTGGCCTTGCTTTTCACCTTCATTAGTTCCTGAAAGACCATAAACACTTCAGAATCTTTGTCTGGAAGGTTTTAAAAAACATGGACCATTGTAGTATGGAATAACATTGATAATAAATATCTAGTCCATGCTTTTATATTTGCTTTTGATTTTTTGGTTTCTTTCTGAACCTACACCAAACCACTTCCATATTTTTCTGTCTTCTCTTTCCCTTTCTCCTCAAGCTCTGGCTCACTCCCTATCATCCAAAATGCCACTATCTCTATTGCTCTTAGAAGTAAAGCATGCATTCGACTTTTATTCTACAATTTCTCACATACTCCTATGTGGAATTTACCTGGTAGCTAGATGCATTTGCTAATCAGTGTGCAGGATTATGGTTTGCCACAACAAAGTTACTATCCATCTGGGGGCAATCAATGTGTTTCTGTACATTTCTTTGCCAATATTGTTTCTATAAATTTCTTTGCTTATATCCAAGTACTCTTTTATGTATATCATAGCTTTGCAATTATCTGAGGCAGTGGAAGTACCCTTGGAATTCTATTAGAGCACAAAAATTTATTCCCTTGTTGAGCCCTGTGCATGAATAAAAATTCCCTCTTTCAGTGCTCTTCTCATATAAAACTGGAATTGGAAAGAACTGCTCTGTGTTCCTGTTGCAAAGCTGATGTTTCCTGATACTACTCTTTCTGTGGTTGTAGTTCTGGCATCCAGGGTAGCAGTAACCCAGGGAAGTGTCCGATAAAATCATGGTTTCTGTCTTCAATGTGTTTGCAAAGAAGTTTTTCTCTTAGTAATTAAATTCCTCATTATTTAAAGTTTTTTTAACTACTTTAAAAAATTTACTTGCGAATGGAAAAATCTATAAATTCCAGGGAACTGTTGTAAAGTGATTTTGCTCATAACTGAACAAAGGACTGGACTGTGTTAAGCTATTCAGGTGAAATTAACGTTATTTGTTCCCTTTTTATAAAGAAAGAGCTATTTTATTTTTTTTAAATCTACTTTGTATATTTATTTGTAAACAGTGCTAGAGACTGTATGTCTCTTCTGTGTAATACAAAGGTCTGTAATACAAACAGATAATATCATATGGGTACATACAGATACTGTCCATCCATATGAAAAAGATCAAGTATCTTGGAAGTCTTTACAGTGATCTAAGACATAGAGTGGGTTATCCAAAAATATCAATAAAATGCTCTCTGAAATAAAATAGAACCATAATTACTTTTTTCCAGATACTTGTCTGTAAGATCTTTGCCTGCACACACAAGCAAGAGTTTAACCACCCAAACATGACGGTCGTCTCTCTGAAAATGTAAAGTGCATATTGTGCTTCTGGAGAATTTTGTACAAATATATTTGTTTGTGTGTGTAGAAGTGTGAGAAAAGGTGCAAGTGACTCACAGATTCCACTTGCTTTTTTAAGATAGTAGGGACCAGGACATTATGTAGAAGACTTATTATATATTTTCACAGAAATCCAGATGAATGCATTATTTTTATTTATATGGCTATCAATCAGTACATGACAGAACTCTTGTCATTTTATTACCACTGAACTGGTGCATTCGCAATGCTCTTTCCTTCAGTGAAACAGGTTTTAGATGTAAAAGGGACTTGTCTCTTCACTCTCTTTTTCATGCCATGCATCTGTCACAGGAAATTTTACATTAATGCTTACTGTTACATCACTATCACTGTTGTAGATGCTGAGTGTGAGCTGTTGGCTTGCCTAGTTATATGTTGAATTGTGGCTGAATTCTGCCTGTAGTCAGGAAACAATAAATGAAGAGGCCACAAGCCCAAGCAAAAACACATTTCTCGTTTTCTGAATTTTTTTTTTTAACAAGAAGTAGCAGAAGAATAGTTTTTGATGGTGTAGGAAGATAAAACTGTGACGAAAAAAAAGAAAAAGAGAATGAAGTGTAAAATATGACTCCAATAAAAATTTGCTTTCTTTAGATGTACATTTGCTTTGAAATCCATGCTGGGTCTCCTAGTACCTGCTGAGCTTAGCTTTAAGCCCTGAAGCTGTGATTTAAAATAATATATATTTGCTCTTTCATCTCTGTGCTCTATTATATCAATTTCCATGAAAACACCTGGAAGGATTCTTAGGGCTCGTCATGAACCCTGACTCTAGAGATTTTCATCTTTAGGTCCTGCTGTGAACTGATACTACACATGCCACAATCTGTCTGTGGTTTCTTTTTAATCTGTGGGAAAAAAAAGGGAACATATATCACAGGAACCAGTACAAACACGTTCATCTGACTAGCAGCCTTCTAGAAATTTGCTTCTTTTTGAGATTGCAATCTGAGCTCTTTTTTACTTAGAAAACGGATATAAAATGCTGATCTCCAAAGACTTGGAATTTCTAAATCCAGAAACTTTAGGCATGTTAATCCATCCGAAGTTGAATACCTAATTTCCAAAAGTATTTAAGGCTTTAAAGTATCTTTCACTTTTTCTTCCTGCTTTTCCATACTTTTGTAATGGTTATCACAGGGGCCTTTTCTGTCAATGCTGGTAACAAGGACCTGAGGCTGCTCTCTTTATCAGATGCCCACATTTTTCCTTTTCAAGGTCTTCATTGGCTGAAAACCCACAAAATCCTCAGAGACTCTTTTGTAAGTGAACGAGTATTGATTTCACTCAAATTAGCTTAGTCACTAATCTCCTACTGTTATTTAAGGGGCAAAGATAAAAACATCCTTGAGGTAGTTCTGTGGTTTACTTTATGATGATTTTGTCCAGGGTCCGTAGTAAAAATAAGTCTGCCTATCATCCTCAGATGGCATACAATGACGTTAGCAAGTAAACGTTCGCAATATAATCCTGAATTTTAGAAGGATGCTTAAATGTAATTTCTTTTCCAGAAATCTTGAGAAATAGAAAAATTATGCATCATTTCCAATTCATGAACTGGGTCACTATCCAACAAAGAACAAAGACTCTTTAAGACTTAAACGAGGATGGTTGTTTCCATAATTGTTACTAATTTTGGTCACGTAACTTCCAATCTTTTTCTATTCTTCAGAATTTTTAAGGAAAGAATTAAACAAAACCGTTCCAAATTCAAACTGAGCTGTAGGTCGGCATTATCGGGGCAGTGATACTATCAGCCATATGACTCAGTCAGCTACCAGTAAAGTAAATTCAACTTGCTAATTTTGCAGAGTGAGAATTGTCTTTCGAACACAAAAGATGCCCTGGCTTTGTGAAGCCTAGGCTCTTGACTGCAATCTTTCGTAAGATGTTTTGATGAAACATGTACTGAAATGTGCAGGAAGAATCTGGAGGACTTTTGAACAATGATGTGCACATTGGTTTTTTTCTGTGTGTGAAGATAAGGCCCCTTGGCATTTCCTCCCTTACCCTGCATTGGGAGGAGTGTCACCAGCAGGTCAAGGGAGGTGATCCTTTTCCTCTGCTCAGTGCTACTGAGACACATCTGGAGTGACGGGTCCAATTCTGGGATCCCCCATCGAGTAGAAAATGGGATGTACTGCAGAGGCTCCAGAACAGGCCCAAAGAGATGATGAAGGGACTGATGCACTTGTCATTTGAGGAGAGGCTGAGAACTGGGATTCAGCAGAAGAGAAGGCTCAGTAGGATCTCATCAATGCATGTTAATAAACACCTGAAGGAAGGATGTAAAAAGGATGGAGCCAGGCTCTTGTCAGGGATGCCCAGTGACAGGGCCAGAGGCAGTGAGTACGTACAAAAACACAGGTGATTCCCTCTGGATATCAAGAAACACTTTTTCACTGAGAGGTTGACCAAGTACTCACTCCGGTTTCCCTGAGAGGTTGTGGAATCTTCATCCTTGGAAGCCATCTGGATATGGTCTCAGGCAACCAGCTCCATGTGGTAGTGCTTTGGACTAGATGACTCCTGAAGGTCCTGTCCAGCTTCAGCCATTCTGTGATTCTATGATCCAACTCCAAAACTTGGACTAGAAATGGTGTTGGGAGCCATTTGAGAAGGAAGGACTATGTCAGAAAGTCAACAAGGCATTTGAGCTTTGCCTTGCAAGGCAGGGGCTAAGCTGGCCTTGCTTCCTTCCCAGGTGGCAGCTACCACCTCTTGCTGCTGCAAATCCAGCAAACTTCTACTGTTGCCCATTTTCTGTCCCAACAAACCTCACCCAAGCCATGCTAATCCCCAAAGCTTCTCAGCTTTCAAAAATATGAAAGGACCCTTAATACAATTTAATAATGTCATCAGTTCCTTTGTAAGTGGCTTCCAAAAGACATTATGATTAGCCACCTTCCAGGAACTCTCCTTCCCAACGATAGCTATTTCCATGGCTGAATGGCAGAGGGAGAGCAGGAAAAGATCCTAAAGGCCTTCTCTAGTCCCAGATCTATCAAATATAAAGGTGCCCTGTACGGACAGCCACTGCTGGCTCCATCCTTGATGCACAGGAGGACCCAACTGTGGCTGTCTGTGTGGGATTTTCTCAGAGGGTAACAAGCCAAGGCCCGGCTCTTAAATCTGATTCTGTAGGAGATTTGTGTCTTCTCACACTTCTCGGTCAGAAGTACCAAATGTGAGCACATATGCTTGCATTGCAATGATTTGTGAAATACCGGTATCATCTGAGCTGGCTTTTGGTGCTAATTTTTTGTCTAGACCTTCCTAAACCCACATTATTTAACAAGGTAGATATGGTAAATTTGAGGTTGAATTTCTTTTGTGGGACTTCAAATGAATGTGGTCCCTACCACGTGAGTTAGTTACTTAGGACGTTTTTCAGAATGTTTGCTTTAATCCTGGCAAAACCTTAGAGTATCTTTTATACAGCCTCATAGACAGTGTTTAATCAAAACTGAGCATAGTGGCATTATGACTATTACCAGAATTTAAGGAGTGGGATTTGCTCAATAGTTTAGAGATGTGAGTCCCATTCAGCCACTTGTCACCATTCCCATAGCCACAAATCCTCAGATCTGCTTGTAGAAGCAGTGAGTCTCCAATGAGTTTTGGGGTAATGCAAAGGATATTGTTATATTGCTTTACACAATAATTAAGTGCAAACTGAAGAAGAGAAACCTGTCTTTTTTCAGTGAGTGTTCAGATCAATTGTGAAGAGTGGCAATCTCCTATCTTTCTATCACATATTCTTTGTTAGCAGTCCAGCTTCCCTATAAAGGAGTTTATGAAATGTAAACAGTTTTGTCAAACAGGTTAACACTTCACAGTCTCTATACTGAAGAAAAAAAAGATACCCCAGCCTCTTCAAATGACTTGCAGGGCACTTGCAATGCACTGCTAATTGGATAATTTCAGTATCTCCAGCTGCACTTTCTGATATCTGGAGACAGAGTGCTTGGAAAAAGGAAAAAGCAAAAAGCACAAAAGACTATTGTCACTGGGACCAACTTAGTATCTTTAGATAGATAGTGGGTTAAATAGAAGAGTAAATTCTCATTTTTAAGGACAGTTGAGTCAAGCAACATAATGATACGACCTCTACATGCAGATTTAAAAGTTGGGGATCTCTCAGGCTATTCCTGCAAATGGCTATTAGCAGCTGTAGAAAATTACTTAATTCTGGGAAGTTCAAGTTGCTGTTTAGTGTCATGAAGCCCAAGCAGCTGCAGAGAGTTACTTTGCCTGGAAGTGAGATGTTTCTTCAGGGAATGTAGTAGAAGGGGGATTTTTGCTGTTGCAGTTCTGGAAGCTTCCTGGTGCTGTCCTGAGAAGACATCTTGAGCCCCACCTCCAGCAGAACATGGCTTGCTAAGAGTAAAAGCTATTTTTTTAAGTTTTCTGGATGTTGCTGACTTGAATTCCTATTAATGGCAGATGCAACAGTCATCTGTGATGTGACATATATTCCGGATATGTCTTTGATCTGCATGCTGATGTTCTTGGAAAGCCTTTCTTTTTATATAATTTTTTTTAAAAAAATAATTATTTAAAACATGAAGTTAACCACTGGGGGAATAGTGAATTTATTTCAAAGCCTTCAGATCTGTTTATCATTTGGGAAAATATGCTCAAACCGAAACACAGGGAATGCTTTAATCACACATACAAGTTAATGGCCTCAAAGAATGGTTGAAACTTGCTGGTGAAAGGGGAGGCGAGATGACCCACTGGTTCATCCTGGTTTCCCATTCTGCTAATTTGCTAATCATATCTGTGGGATTACAAGAGCCTTCAGGGATTTACGATGCCCAGACTGTTTGTTGTGCTAGTTTAGTAATGTCCCAGGCTGGAAAAAAAAGAAATCCAGTTCACTTAATGTCCTCCAAGTACGGTAATTGCCTCATGTCTTTTGGATTAGTTCAGCCCATGTAGTGATTAAAAGAACTTATGTGAAGTTCAAAGTTGTTTTTCCTTCAGTCTAGCAACCAGAAATCACACTAGTGGGCCTAATTCTCTGCTCTGTTATGTTGTAACCCTGCTGGTTTCAATAGAGCCATGCTGGTGTCGAAATGATTTAAAGGACCAGTGAGTGAAACATAGCAGTGGAAACAGCAACTATTTAAAAAACTTGCGAAGTCTGGGAAGTTGATTGGCAGCTTCATTTTTTTCTTTTTTTAATTATTTTATTTTTTTATTCCAAGTCATGGGTTCTCATATTTTGGGAGTTGCCATAAAGTTACAGAAACTCAGGTCTAGACTTTTTTTTCCCTTGGGCATTTGTTTATCTTCCCTTCAGTTCATGATTGTTCCTTTCTCTGAGGGTGTTCTTTGGTGCTTTGTTCAACACAAGGAGGTTCCTGCCATTTCCTTTGGGCGATGTGAACTTGTCTGGATGCTGCAAATGAGAAAAGAGAGTAATTTTCCTACTTTTATTTTGCTTTGTATTGACTTTTCTGATTTGAATGTTCTTCCACATATTGTTTTTTGTCTTCTCACACCCTAGCAAGATATTATCATATATGACAGTACAATCTGTTATGAAATACTTAGGGCTTGCCAGCAATTTTTATTTGACACTTTAATAATGTCTTTAGGAGAGAAGTGGGAATTGCAAAGAACAAAGAATCTCCAGATGTCCTAAAAATGTATGATGTAGGATTTGCAGAATATTTCTGTGCTTGAGAGACCACTAGTTTTCAGTTGAAACAGCACAGTCCTGCATTACCTTTTCCTGAATTAATATGAATACAATTTCATTTACAGATTGTCTCTTAGATTAACCCTGTATCCTGGATGTGTCTGGTTTATTACTGAAAGTGCACTCCTTGCTTCTTCTTCTATTCTCTGTGGGCTCGCAAACCTACTTTAATAAAAGTGCCACAATAAATACAATTCTTCTTGCAGTTCGCCTTCTCTTCAGACAAGGAAAATAATGTCAAGAAATTAACCATGAGGTTTTGGCATATGTCTTCTGAATAACAAGCTAGCTCTCAGCTTCAGTGTTTGTGCTGTGTGAGTTGTGCTGTACAGAGTCACGTGCTTTAAACTAATTTCTCCCATGCAAGACTTGTAGGAAATACAAACGTGAAGTTCCTGTGGAGAGATTTTTGATTTTTTTTTTTCCTGCGGGTTAAGCTGAGACTAAAATAGAAAAATTCCTTCCTTATTCTGGTTTTCATCTTTAGTTTCATGTTGGTTTTTTCCTCTTTTTTTTAAATCACACCAGTAAGATATGCACGAATCTAGTGGATTCCTTACCATTATGTCTCCTTGGGGGTCCTACAAGCCCAAACAGTAGAAGGACCATGCTTGATCAGCTCCTGTAGAGAATAGAGGAATAGCAATAAACAGGCTATTTCAAGGAAACAACTTATGATTCCAACGTTTTGTTAAAAGACATTAATGTAAACATGGCTTCTCACACATCACCAACCCTTCGGAGGGGTGATGTCTGTTGTTCTGGATGGCTCTGTCAGTGGAGTTCCACTGCTGGATTTATAGGATAATCAGAAAAAATGAAGAGAGGTAACAGATTAAAGATTTGCTATTATCCCCTCTTAATAGCTTTTCAAGAGTGGTTTATCTTACTTTCCTTTTGCTGAACCCCTGCAACTTCTTTTCCTCACTTGTATTTCGACTTTTGGTAGAGCTGTTACTTGCAATCAGTTCACATCTTTATATATTTTAGTGTCAATTACATTCTTTCATTTATGGGGAAAACAATCCTGTAACTCATCAAGTTAAACTTTTTAACAGTGGGAAGGATTTCTAAGGCGTATTTTACTTAATTTTTCAAAGATATACATGTACTTAAAACTTCTAATGATATTTCTGATAGCTTATTATGTTTCTGAACTATGTTTTGTAGGGACATGCTTTATAAATAGTTTCTTTAGTAATTTTAATCTTAATTATGTAGTTATTAGGCTGTGATTTGACAGTGAGGCACAAGGCTTTGTTTACTGTAATCACAGATTATAGCTTTCACAACAGTTTAAATTTCTCTTGTTCTAATTAATATTATAATTTTCTAGTTAATCCATAAACTTCTGGTCATTCATCTTAATTATTGCTTTTAAGTGTTTTAAATAACAAGAATGCAGTCAAGAACCCAACACTCGGTGTTATAAACTATGTTGTTGTTCGGAGGAATAATTTTTAAGCTGCTTTCCGGAAGCTGCCCATCCCCAGTGCTTTTTCCAGGGCTGCCTCCAACCCTGTGCTCGGCTCTGGAGAGCTGGGTAACCCTTGGCATAGGCAAATAGTTCATGTATGTACTGTCAAGGGCTTAGCCCTATCAACCTAGAAGCAAACTCCTTGCCTTCCTGGAAAAGAAAAAAAGAAGGGGAAATTTCAGAACAGAGCAGTTTACTCAGATGAAATGAATATGAGTTGGGATGACTTCTTCCTTGGAAAACTGCTGTTATTCTTAAAAAGTTCAGAAAGTAGTCTGCCTTTTGCAGAAAATGCCAATTTAACCTATATTTAGGAGAGAAAGTAGTTAATTTTTAATTTATAGGAACCTACTGAGTTTAATAGAAATTGTTTGTTTTGCATCTAAATCTCTCTACTCATAGCTGGCTACACACATAGTTTTTCTTGTTAGCATGTGTTTTACATTTATAGAAATGTCTTTCAGCCTGAAGGATCCCGGTGTGCTTATGAATACTCGTATTCATTGCTGGCAGGAATTGTCTCTTCAGAATAAGGCAGGAGGTAAGTCTAACCAAAGTCAAAGTGATAAGTCTAGAATTATCACAGACAAGAAAAGAATGGTTTTTTTTCCTTTCCTCATAGAAATGCAATTTTGCTATTATATTTGTTAAAAACCGCTTTGATGGGCTGTTCTTCGTGGGACTTGGTATGAATTGATTTTATTCATGGCTCTGTGCTGATTAGAATGAAAGTCTGTGGGAGATGAAACGTGCAGTTATGAAAGGCAGCCACAAGCCTTCTAGAAGCTACACTCTTGCTTAACGAGTAATTAGTGGTAATTTCACGAGTTAGTGAGTGAGGATGGTAAGGGGTGGGTTATGCGGGTGGTATAATGATATCTTCTGGGTTTGTAAGGCATAACTTCTGTCTCCTCTTTTACTTTTTATGAGGGATACAGCTCTATTGAAGATAATTCTGTAGGGTTGTTTTAATATCCAGATGGAGGCCATGACCAAGAAGTGCTATGTAAGTTTAAAGTAGGAACAGCTGTAAAGAAACATCAGGAAAGAGAGTACAAGCTTGTTAAAATCTTGGGGGTCTGAGGGGCCCGCACCCTGGAGGTATGGAAATCTGAAGGTGAACATGGTGAAGGGTAGTGTGAGGAGGAAAGATGGGGGAGGATGGAGCTGTTTAGGCTGCAAAATATTTTAGAGGTAAAAGAGGTGCAGAAGACTGCTTTTGCATCTAACAACTAACTTAAGCATCTAACAACTTCTGAAGGAAGCCTCATGTTGCAAGGAGACCAGGATTCCTCTTGAATTCCACTAACTCAGAAGAGAAGAGGTGTGGACAGTCTCCCTTCTTTAGGAAGGAAGAAGGTTAAAGGAGGAGACTAGAACAAACCTTACTGTTTCCTAGAAAAAATCTTACTGTCTCAGGTAAGTCTCCTATGTTTTTCGTGTCTTGATCAGGCTGTTGCCACTATGCTGGGGAAATCTTGCTTCATGGTAGCATATCTCCTGTGCTGGAGGACTTCAATATCCTAAACCTGTAGTTCAGAGAACTCTGTCAGTAACGTCCTTAGCTGAGATGACCGTGATCATCACAAAAATGGTGTTCTGTCCTTCTGTCCATTCATATGGGAAGTGCTGTGAGTCTTGTAAAATTCCCAAGTACAAAATAGAGATCATTCCAGGTAAAAAAGGCCATTAATCCAGCAGTAATGGAAACTTCTGAAAACACAAGTTTGAAAAACACTGTTCTACCTCTTCAAAAGAATTTAAAAACAATTTAAATAATTTATAGCTTCTAAAGGATGTTTCCTATGGTTTTCAGATATTCCTTCCCCCTTGGCCCTTATTTATTACTGTTGTGTGAACATAATCTTCATTCCTTTGAATGTGTATATAGAACTTTACTGCCCTACTTGCAGCCTTTATGATATTACAGATATTGTAAGGGAAATGGTTTACCATTTTTCAAAAAGCAAATACTACCTCCAAGGTGCTTAATATAAACTTATTAATCATTAGATGGGTAGCAGGTTGAAATAGTGGTGCTGCTTGTAAAAAGTATTCTGTTAGGAGCCAGTACTCTCTGTCAGGAGGCAAGCAGGCCAGAAATCTCCTCCATAGTTCTTGGTTAGTGTCTTTCATCATGCGCTCTTCTGGGAGGATCCTTTTCTTTTGGGATGAGAAAGGAAACCTTTTCAGAGTGGTACAGCTATGACAGCAGTGTCCCAGCTATTCTGCTCCTGCTAGGCCTATTGCTGATGGGTACTGGCCTCCAGAGATGCGCCTGAACAAAAATTCTAAGCACAGTTTCTTAGTTTCAAGGAAACTCCACTCTACCAGGTTTTGAAAGTCTAGACCTTCATATAGTTGTTAAATTTCCTCATTATCAGCATGCAGTGGTCCAGGTAGAAGTAACTGAGGGCCTAATTTAGCAATTAAATAAAATATATGTATGTCCATGCTAATGACTGTCTCTCTTTGCTACTCATTGATAATTGATATGCTTTTTCTTGGGGTAATGAGTGTTTGAGTGACTGAGAGTCTGAGAGGGTGTCATTCATAGTACCACCATTCATAGCGAGCATTTCAAAATCAAGAGAAGGGAATTATGTGTGTAGGTGTACCTGACACAACAAAAACTTTTTTTATTTCTTAAGAAATCCTAGACAATGTTTTCTGCAGTAGAATTACCCAAGTATTCTGGGGTCTTCTGAGGAAGCCTGGGGCATCAGCACACGTGTTCAAAGTCTGCAAACCAGTCTGCGTGTTGGGCCAGTGTAGCCCAAGGATTGCTTTTGCCAAACCTTAGGCCTTTTCTTTAAAGGGTGTTTTACTTTGAAGTTATTAATGTTATATGAGGAGATTTCTGTATCTCACAACAACCAGTGGAGCTCTACAACCTCACTTGAAGAATGATGACAGTGACATTCCATTTGTACAAAAACTGGGGACAGGAAAAGTAGATGTTCTTTTGCAAAACACTAAAGCACTCAGTTTGTATAACAAACTGTTTCATACAAATAGATAATAAGAGGAAAATGGGGATGGGGGCACTTTAGTTTCGTGAGGAAGGATTCTGACTAAATTTCTTGCAATATGTTCAGTGACAAAAAGAAAATTATAGGGAAAACCAAAGAGAGAATTCAAGATTCTTGTTCTCCATGAAAACCTTGAAGATTAAAAGCAAAACTCCAAAGTTTTCATGAAAAAGTTCAGGGCTTAGATGTGAGGCATTTATCACAGGAGAATTTTTTTTGCATGAAACATTGCATCTGGCTTAAAATCATAATGAATGATGGGGACAAACCACTTGATTCATTAGGTACATAATTCACTTAGAAATCTGTCCTGTTCCTGTGTTGCTGATATCCATGAAAACATTGCCTTTCATGTCAGCAGACCTGGACTGAACTGTAAACCACAGAAATAATTTATTTATTTAGGAAATGCTAAATCTTCAAAACACTGAAAAGTTATGTGATACAATGAGTACCCTTGTTTCCCACTGGCTTACAGGGTTAGCCCCAGCATTAGGAAAAACTGACTTTTATTTCGCTCCTCCATGTAGGAATCGTTGATACTATTGATACTGTGTTGCTTATCAGTGGAAATCTTTGTCCTCAAATACTTTTGTGCTTTGTCTCACCACCCCTCAAGCACTGGAGGATTTCTGCACAAACTGGGGGCCACAAGACTAGAAGGGATGTACAGAGATGTTGTATTTGAAGCTCCTGAGAGCAAAATTTGCACGTGGAACAAAAAAAGCTTTTGGAATGTCCTATTGTCCCATTCTCTAAATCAGGGCTGCAATTCTGTCTGCTGTTGCAGCACTATGTTTTACAGTGACCCTCATAAACTTACCCAGCTTCCTCCTAGCAGTAGCCTGGGTTTGGTCCTGCCAACGTGGTTGCAGAATCTGCTCGCTGTGCTGGCTGGGGAGCCTCTCCTGGCCTGCAGCTTGTGCTGTTTTTACATTCTCTCATAATCCACTGCTGTCTGGATGAATAGTTATCTTCTCCTTTATGTCTGTCCTCATAAGAATGTACATTTCAGGCAGCACGCATAGTCCCTCTAAAGTTTGTCTCTGCTCACCTAAACAAGCCAAAATAATTTAGTTCTTTTCTCATAAACAGAACTGTATCAGTACTCTAGATAAAGCCTCACCGCTCTTATGCACAACAGCCTTAATGTTTCCATATCTTATCTAAAAGTATCTGTTTAGAATAATTTTAAGGACCACGTTAGCATTTTTACGAGCACATTGCTTCAGTGATGCTGTTCTCCTTAAAAGGGAACTGCTGCCTTCGTTGTAGCCAGAGAGGATACACTGCTAACAGAATCGAGGTTTCAGCCACTGCCTTTACATTAATTTTCATGGTACTGTCATCTTACAGCTTCTGTTACATGTTTTGACATTACTTAATAGACTTCTGACACAATCACTTTTATGCTCTTTAATTCAGGAACCATCTTTTTGTTGAGGCCTTTCAGTACTACTCTAGCACTATACAAACCCCCAAATAGTTCAGGAAGTAAACATGGAAAGAATAACACAGCTCTTTGCTGCTGTTGTTTTTTCAACAGTGTCAGAAACAGAGGGCTGGTCTTTGCTAGAATTCAGAAGGCAAAAGAAAGAACTCCACAATTTATATATTCTGAAACCTAAACACCACCTGCTTTAAAACACATAAAAATACTGCTTAGTTAGGGTGAGAAGTCAATTTTCAGAATGAGGAAAAAATGTTAGAGAACACAGCTAAGTAAATACATGGAAAGAAAGACTAGACACTAAAGGAATGGACGTAAAAATGTGGAGGTACCTCAAAGGAAACCATAATCAATGAACACAAAGAGAGACATTCCTGGAAAAACTTTTCAGTTCCATGAAATCTTAATAAGCCAAGCCACAAGTCTATAGTTGTAGGAGCTGCTAATTTCACAGCCACGAAAGACATGACACTTGAACATATGCCAACAAAGTACAGAAGTCAAGTGTGTATCTACTTTAATTTTTTTCTTTTTTTTAAAGAACTATACTTTACTCACTGTGAAATGGTGCAAGGGAGAAATGACATCTATTTAGGCTCTGGGCATTCTGAGCACACTGTCAGAATGTGCTTTGTAACTCCTTTTGCGTAGTGTTATTTTACTAATGAAGTGAATCAGGATGACACTTTTTAATTGATTGCTTCAGCTACTTTAGGATGCAGAGTGATTCAAAAACCTTTAATTTAAACAGGCTACAGGCCAGCAGAGAACCATACCTACCTGCTGCATGCTTATTCAGGACACTGTTTCAGTAGGTCCTACTATGACACAGGAGAATATTTCTCACTTGCATTTTCTTGCTGGTTGGGGACACACAGAATTTTAATTAATTCTTCAGTTTTTTGATTAGGGAACTACTCCAATGGGTGGATGATATTTTTTGTATGTCCATAGTAGCAACTGAGACCAGCATTAAGGTCAGCTTCTAATTCAACCTTTCCACTCTTGCACTGAAACATTGAAACCTTAAATATGCACTAATAACAATTCTGCCATGACTCTTTCCTGACTTCTAGTCCTTCTGCACTCTGTATTTGTGGCCTATTCTCCATAAAAGAGTAAGAAAGTTGAGGACTGATTCTTAAAAGAGCTTATCAAGCTAATACAAATAGTCTCTAAAAGGCTGATGGAGGCTTCCTGCTAAGATGCACACAGTTAAATTGTCTCTCACCAGTTAATGGTGACTGGTCAGGGTCAAACCTCAGTGTCAGTGGAAACTTACCTCAAATTGCTTAGTCAAAAGTCTGCCTTGTAGTAGTGCTTTGCAGCCATTGTAGCATTCTTTGGATGCACAGTAACGCTAAATATTAAAGATTCAGTCTGTGTTCATTTATTTCTATGCCAAGATGAAATAAAAATCATCAGTTTTCAGGATTTGAAAAGTAATTTGAAAAGCAGAGTCTGAAAATTGTGAAAATAAATGCTGCAGTACAAATGGCTTCAAGTATATCAAAGTCAGGTCTGCTATTGAGCAAAAGCAACATGCACAGGCTCTTTCATCATCTGATTGCTTAAAAAGGCCATGCTCTGTGGCTGAAAACTAGTAACATATTGAAGCTCTTGAAGCTGATGATATGAGGTAAACTAATTACCTCTGGAAACAATACCCAACTATTTTCAGTTAATGCTGTCTTCTACTGTAGTTCAAAGGCTGAATCCCAAGCTGACTCAGAATATATAGCAAGGCCATCTTTGTAGAATTTCACATTTCTGTTGGAGGAAACACAATGGACTTAAGACGCACACTCTGTCTGAACTACTTGCCATCAGATATTGCTATCTGAGAATTTTGCAGGGGTGTTGGTTGTCTGACTGATGCCTTTATTGTGTGTATGGGCCCACACTGCTTTGAGGGTTGCCCTCCTCCCTTGCTGCACTGCTCTTTCAGAAAGTAACATGACTCCAGGGCAGGCCCCTTTTGCTCCCTGGAGCAGCTGATGACAGTAACATCACCTCTGTGGAGGTGCCTGGGTTTCCACTAAGCCTGCAGAAGGGTCTCTGAGCATTGCTGCACCAGTGGCAACTACAGTGATAGCAGCATCTCCAAATTCTTTGGTGGTCTACAAAGCAAATATGAGCTTTTGCATCTGGGGACAGGTATTGTATAGGTTTGGAGGATGTAGATGCAGATGTGGTCAAGAGGGGGAGAGTGGAATCACAGCAGGTATAGAAATCTCAGACCTGTTTCAGTTCTCTAACCAGTCTTTGTATTTCTGAGCTCCTGAAGTTTTGGGTCAATCATTCTGGTTTTGATCAGGGTCAGCTTAACTAGTTTCTTTATAGAGCACATATGGACCTGTCACTGGACTATTTAACTGACACATTTACAGTAATCACTTATCTGGCATGCAGCCACTAGCATATAAAACACTAGGTCTGCAAAGTTAACTTTAATAACGATATATTAAAAATGTTCAGCAGACTTCCCCACCTTTTTCCAGAAAAGCAGTCTGTGGGGTATCACATTCACTCCTAATTGGGCACAACAAATGAACAGCAGCCGTCTAAAGACACTGTAACCTGCTGGAGAGGAATGTTTCTCTCTTTATTGATGGGGCACCTATTTAGCTCTTGTTATTTCATGGAGTGGTGAATTGGACCAGCCAAACTTCACACCCACATTAGTTTAATTTCTGTGTATGCCACATGTGACTGGTCATAACTAAAACACAATCACATTCCTTGTTCCAAGGCTCCTGCTGGCACAAAGCTTTTGCAGTCTTGTGTTGGCTTAACTTAAAGATATGCAGTTTCCCTTCCAGATGCATTACCTGAATACTTTTGCAGTATTTGGCAGCCTCCAGAGGTGCAATGCTGCATTTTTCCTGTGGCGTTCAATGGCTGCTGGAGAGGTCTCCTTCTAGCATTGTTAGCATTGCCATACAGATTCCCCACGTTTCAGCAGAAACATTATTTAGCACAGCAGTGATGTTCAATATTTCCATTTCTTTCTTATACACTCAAGTAACCACAAGCTCTGTGTGCAGCAAGAAGAATACAAAGTACAGTAAGTATAGTTGAATTGCATATTGAATGCAACTCAATTGTACATCATCAAATGTTTTTGTTTTAAAAGTTTCCAGTAGTACCAAATTGTGCTTAAGGTTCAATAATGTAGGTAATTTTAAAAAGCTTTTACAAGCACTTATTTTTGCAAGACTCTATGTGCAGAAACTAATAATAAAATTTCAGTGGCCTTAATCAACCTGATATATGATGTAATGGTGAAAAATAGCATGGGGAAAATGTTCATACAGAAATGAATTATCAGGCAGATTTTCTTAAAAAAACCAAAATTGATGTCAGAGAAATGTCAAATCTTTCTTTATAAGTGTGCTGAAAAAACAGTTCAAAGTGCAATCCTGTTCTCATTTCTAGATTCTCAAATGTTTGCCTAACTGGAGAAGTATTAGGCATAAAAGAAAAATTTACTAGTCAATTATTTTAGTCTTGAATCCTTGTTCAGAAAAAAATATTGTGTCCCTTTTGCAGTACTACTTGGCAACCACTTAATTAGTGTGTGATTGAAGATCTACTACAAGGGGTAATCATTCAAGTGCAGTAAGTAGCTATTTTTTATGAGCTGTTTCTGCATTTCTTCTATGCTTTGATGAACAGTGGAACTGTTGACATTTAAAATGTCCTTGTTGCCATCAGGGTTAGTATAACCAGAAATAAAACTCTTTCACACTTGGACTTGTCATTTCATGTTTGCTACAAATTCAGACAGACAGTAGGCTACATTTTTGAGGCTTTCTTTGTAAACATAACAGCAATACACTGACTTGTTGAAAACCAGCACCCTTCTCCCCCTCAAGTAAAACAAAATGCAGTTAGCTGAAACTCTGGAGAACATTTAAGATGCCTGAGAGTTAAATTTGCATGTAAGTAAAAAGCTTTCTCACAAAAGATTGCTTATTTCTGATAGTGATTGTTTCTAATGCCTGGATGTTTTTACATTTTAAAGATAACCATGAAATCACACTGCAGAAGGATCTGTATCTGATCTCGAGTCCCATCGTGTAACATTGAAAGAGGTTATCTGGTACATGAAAAAAGCCTGACTAAATTAAGTTTGACAGGTCTGTTTTGTAATTAAGCTTTGTGAGGACAAAAGAGGACAAGATGGTAAGATGCTGCCCAAAAGAGGAACTATTGGTTTTCAATAAATAACCCCTGTCAAAATTAGAATTTGCCAAAAAAGTTAGGCAACTGCAATATATGTCTGTGAAGAATATTATTCCTCTAGCAGAATGAAATTACAGATTTCATATGAACCTGGTAAAGTTTGGTAGATGTGTGTGTGTTCTTTTGACCATTTACTAGAAGGTCAGTGGAGCTGAGAGCAGCACAGATTATGTCTGTGTCACTCTGATCACAAAGTCCTGTTCATGCTCAGGGTGCAGCCAAGGGAAGTGCCATAGCACTGCTCAGACAAAACCCAGTGGGCAAAACATTGAGGCTGTGAGCACACATGGCTTGGACCCTGTTTTGCCCCCCGTATTCCCAATCTGAGGGAAAAGTTGTTGAAGGTACACTTAGTGTTTGGCAAGGTGAGCAGAAAAAGGTATCTTGGAGCAAGTGTGCATAGCTTTGTTTTGTTAGCTGGAGAAAGGTGTGTAGCAGTTCTGAACTATTTTGCTCTATTCCTCTAAACTAATCTTGTCATGCTGGATTGTACATATCAAATGATTTTTGTGAATTTTAGTATCCCTGAGATGGCAGACACTGAAAATAGGGCATAGATTGACAGGCAAGTTTGCAGTCAAGTGTGAATAAAACAGCTAATTCTAGGGGGAAAAAAAGTAAAAATAAAGCACCAATTTACTATCCGTTAAATCATTATCTGACCATTACCCCATCTTATAAAATTTCAAGATAGCTACATAAAGGTTTGAACTGTTATTTACCCACCGTTTGAATGAAAGCAATCAAACACTGATGCTGTGAACATCTGAACAACTTAGCACAGAACAGGGCTGGCAGCACTGCCCTAACATGGGTGTATTCTTATTTTATGGGTATCTCTGCATGACATGGTCTTTGGCCAGAAAAGTGACCTTTACTTAGAAATCACAGTAACTCTGGTTTGAGCAAGAGGGGCAGAAAAGAAAAATAGTTCATTAAATAGATGCTTATTTTTTGGAAGAATAAAGTTTTTACTTCAGCTTCTCCTTCAGCATGCCAAGAGGCTTATTTCAAAGAGCGGGAGAAGAAAAGAACAGAAAATACACAAAGTGTGTGAACACAGCAGGTCCCTCCAGCTTTTTGTGCAGTGCTCAAAGTACAAAGAAAACACAAAGCAATGAAGAAATAGGGTCTGACTGTCCAGCTTGTCATTCCTGAATTTAAAACAATAACCTGGGGCAAAAGATGAGCAAAGAAGGTCAGCTGGAGAGTTGGAGGGAGCAGAAGGGCTGGTGGTTTTGGAGATATCTCCCTTTCCCAAAACCAGCTGAATAAATTCCCGCGGGCCTCTGACCGAGCAGCAGGGGTTCGAGCGGAGTCTCCGAGTGCTGCTGAAGCGGTGCCGGCCTTTCGAGCCAACAAAATGCTCATTAGCTCGTTCACGTTTGTAACAGGGGAGCTGAGCTGGCGTGGTCACTGCTGGAGAGGACGGCAGAGCGGAAGGGAGGAGGGGGAGGGACACCGGGGTCTTCTGCGAGGGGGCGTCCCTGGGAAGGGACGAAGGTGCTGAGTCAGCATTATTGGCTTACTCTCCCACTCCCTAAAGGTGACACATATTCTAGACAAGCTGGAATTTGGCTAACACATCCTTCCTTACAGATAATAATCTAGAAAAAACTGAGCTTGAGAATTTCTATTTTTTTTTTTTTTCAACCATGGTAAGTGCTGACAGATCAGAGGAGCAATTTTTCTAACACTGAAATCCATTTGGCAGAGTACAGTGTGGACAGTATGCCTATTCTTAGAAATTATTATCCTACTAATCATCGCTAAGTACTTTAAAACAATGCATTATGTGCTAAATACAGGCAGTGAGCTCAGTGTTGCCCAGAAAGGGAGGAATATACAGATTGTGTCCTGGAGTTTACTGTCTGAAACATTATTGTTGCAAGATGCAAAGCGATTGGAAAGATGAAAGGATTGCAGGCTTCACTCCACAATATCAAATTACTGCAGCTCAAAGCAGCACTGCAGCCTGCTGAAACCAGTGAGAGTCTTTCTGCTCTGTCCTTTTTCCCGGGACGGGACCCAGGGAATGGCTGAAGGGATGGAAACTTCTGGGGCCGCTGCTCAGCTGAGTGGCCACCTGCCTCCTCGCTCTGCTCCTGGCTTCTCACAGCTCCGGCTCTGTGACAGTGCCTGCAGAGAACCAGGCCAGCTCTGCCTGGTGCTGCTGAGGGTTTGGGAATTTTGCTGTCTAGGGAAAGAATGTTGTTATGTCTAATGTTTAATGCAGCGCTGGCACCAGGAGGCTGCAGGCAGATTTGTTTACTTGACAGGCTCTGCTAGCTTGACTTTCTAAGGGTAAAAACCTGCATTCCCAAGTGGAAAGACTTCCGTAGGAACGGATCAACCAGTTGCATCGGTCCGTGATTGCTCAGAGCCAGCAGGGCCACTCAGGTGTGTCTGACTGGGTTCTCTGCTTCAGCTTAACAGCAGCACAGCTCAGCTCTGACACAACAGCTAGTTTTGATCTATTCCTGAAAGAGACTCCCAAGGGCACATTTTTCTGCACTGAGGATGATTTCTGTCTTTCAGAATTCTATTGCTGAGTTTTGAGCCTTCATGGAATCAAAAATGCAGTAGCTTTCGTGATTAGCTTTCATGTTATTTTTGTATTACATGAAAGCAAGTTCTTGTTTCTTCTTATGGAGTGATAATGGTTAAATTATATCTTAAAGTGAAGAAATGCTTGTGGAGAGTGTTGATGGCTCAGATGGTTTCTAGGACAAACCATTGTTTTAAGAGCAGCATGTGCTTGTTCAGTAGACACCCTCAATGCCATCAAACGTAGCTAACAACACTGACCAAAAAAGGTATTTGTCTTGAATTTGAGAAAGCATAAATATTTAAATCCAAGCAAAAACATAGCTGCTGCCTCAAAAGGCCAGTGGAAAAATAGCAAGAACCATCATATCTGGAGTTGGGATTTTATAAACATCTTTAATGCAATAAATATCCATCCCCTCTGTTGAAGTGAAGTACATGTGCTATGTCTGTACTAAGGCCAGCGAGGAGTGCTCTTATTAATGGTTATTTCCATGTAATATAATTGTATGCAGCTCTGTACATTTTTAGATATGTGAAAATATTTTGCAGATAAACACATACACAGAGATTAACACATGCAGACAAAATGTTGTGAAAAACATAATGTGTTTTATACAGTATGTGTTTGCTCTACACTAAATATTTTCAGTTGTATTTGTGCTCCCTATACTTAAATGAAAATAATGATATTGGAGAATTTTAATAATTGGTCTCAGGTTCATCTCAAGTTTCCTGAAACATTTAAAATTGCAACTGGAATCTCATTCTTCCTTTGCTAAATTTATTTTGGAGCACAAAATAAATGGAAATAAAATTAATTTAAGTCAAAGATTGTATTTTGTCATATCTAAACAATATAAAGGGGCTGAAGTGTCAACAATTTAGTCTGAGACAGCATGTAAGCTATTTGTTCCTATTATGTGATTGTCACCCCTCTCATTAAGAGCAAATAATTTTATTAGTTTGTTTAAGAATTTCAAGGTGATAAATCTTTCAAAAAGAAACCTTCTACTAACAACTCGTCCCAGAAAGTCAGTAAAGTAAAACAAACTTTGTAGTTTTTCATATCTGATACTACTGAAATTAGACATCTAATGTGATTCATGCACAAAGTGCTGTGGATGATGAAGATCCCTTAAAAAAGAATTGAAACTTCAGTATGCCTTTGAGAAGATGTACAACTCCCAGCTATCATTTGAATTTTATTCCTTTCTTTCAAGAATAAAAGTAGCAACTTAGCTTCTTGTCATCTTTAAGTGACCTGTCTCGAAAGTGTGACTGTTTTCTGCTTTTTCCCAGGACACAATCTCTAAGCTTTTCCTGTCCCTTTTATTGATTAGTTACCAGATTTATTGTGAAGTTGTATCTGTCCCACATTTTTGTGGCATCGCCTGTTAGGTGAGTTTTGCTGTGGGGGAACAAGCTGTGCAGAAGCACACAGATCAAGAGACAGATGAAGCAGCAACTGGGATGAATAGATCCTCTGGGGCATGGGGACTCTCAAAAAAATAAGTGGTTCAATTTTTTTTTTTAACAGGGTAATATTGGCTTAAGAGCTTTAATATTTTACTTAGACTTAAATCAGAGATTTCTCTTTCTCTAAGTGGTCCAAGGTGCATATTCAATTCAGAAGCAAAATCTTTTGATGTCAAGGAGTCTGAGTTAAGTTTAATAATGCATACAGTGAGCATTTGCTAATTTTTTTCCCCCCAAAGATGTGAAAAATTATATCAAGATAAAAAAGATAGTACTCTAATAAGTTGTGATGTCAAAAGCACCTATTTTTGGTGTAGTTAGGTGCTATGGAACTTGATCCTCTATTAAATCCAGAGCAAAATTAAACCCATTTTCGGATGGATGTACAGAAGAATACCATGTTGAAACTGCTGAGAAATTTAGGCAGGACAATTGAATTATATCAGGTTGCTATTTGGACATTTGTTTAGACTAGCATTTTTGCTTATCAAGGGTACCACTCACTTCCTAGTTCTTTTACTTCATTATTAACTACTTGGGTTGAGCTTTTGACCTAGAAATCATAATTCCATTGCTTTAATGGTGTGCATCTCAACACTTGAAGTTCGAGGTACATAACTCACAGTACTGATAAGCAGATAGTAAAAACATTGTTTGAATACTATTGGTTATCTTGTAGCAAATTTCCACTGAGAGTTCCACAATGCTGTTGTTCATTCCCATTTCATTTTTGAACCAAGTCAAACTCACACAAAATTGAATGCAGGGTCATGCATGGGTTTAAGAGTAATAAGGCAGCAGTTGTGAAAAAGGTATAAAAATTCAAAAAATAAGTTCCCAGCTGAAGGTATTTTTTTTCTTTAAAAAAACATGTGTTCCTGATATGTTTTATGACATATTGATTTTTTTCAGGCTCCAATGTCCAAATCAGTAGCTGGAATGGAGACTGAGTCCACGCCAGGAAGTGATGCTAGGAGGGTGGGTGTGCCTGCTTACAAAGCCACAGATGCCTTGAGGTAATAAGGAAGGACTGGAAACTGTACAGACATACAACAATTCATTTCTGTTCCTTAGTGTTTATTATAAAAATGTTCAAGCTGGAGACTTGGCTCCCTCCATGTCAACGATATAACAACTTCCACTATTGTTTTACAACAGTAAATACTTCTGATAGTAAAAAGACATATTTCACCAAGAGATTCCTTGCAGTATGACCCCATGCACTGCAATATTTCTCGAGAGAAGCGTCACACACGGCATCCTGGCAGTTGCTGCAACAATCATTCATCTCCATGAAAAACATGCAGGTCAGGTGAATGAAAGTGAGAAACCTCCTGTTTTTTTGAGAAGAGCTCTGCCATATGGTTCATTTTGATTTAAGGAACAAGACTAGAAGCCGTGGTTCCTCTCTCATTTTATTAACGATCTGATTTCTGACACTATAATAAAAATTAGTTATGCCATTCTAGGTCAGCAAAGTTGATTTCCTTCTTCTGGACAGATTATGACTTTGGACTTGCCATCTCAGTTGTAGGGCAGAAGACATTATTTAACATCTTCTCAGAGAATGCAGTAAGTGTGGGCACAAAAGAGAAAAGAGGTGGAAAAGAGAAAGGGAGCGTAAACTAACACTATTTTACTAAATGCTTTTCAAAAGGTTCTATGATGCAGATGTGGATTAAATTGAAACTGGTCTTCATTTTAACTTGTGGTTGGGGTTGAAAGTGGGTTTTCATACATGGCACTGTGTGTCTCTCTGTCATCATATTAGTATTTACTGATTTTAATTTACTTCTCCTTTCCTAGCTGGAAAGCTAGTGGAGCTTTCCAGAGTTTTCCCTCGCTTGGTTGCCTGTTCATGCATGGCCTGCTTCTCTCTTTTGTTTTACAATGTGCTCTTAGAAAAGAATGAATAAATGCAGCTCTGCACATCTTTTCTTATCTTCCTCCTAGAAGCAAATATGTCCAAAATCTTGGCAGCAGTAGTCCAAGGATAAATCACCTTGTTTGACAGGACTTTCCAGCAGTAGCTGCCTTCTAATGGCTGTCTGGATAGAACCATTAATAGGCAAATCCCATGTACTACCAAGAATTCAGGAATGCTTTTTCATCAGAAATGGTGCAGACTGCATTTTACTGTAAAATATCTTTGTCTTTAATGAGACAGGGACAATATTGCAAACAACTGGTGTTCCACTTTCTAATAAAAAATTGTCAAGGGAATCAAAATCAGAGTTAAGTATGTAGGTATTCATATTAACTAGCTTCTCACAGCATAACAGAGTTGCCACAGATGACATCAAACTCAATATAACCAGGGAACCTGTGTCAAGAAAAAAATTACTCCATTCTAAAATAGCAGATATCACATCTTCATCACTGAGATGTCAAAATATTTGAACTAAGAAAACCTAAATATTAATGGATTAAACTAACCTGCCAACTTGCAGTTGGAGAGTGTTCCAAGTAGGAAGATGGGGAGTTTCACCAAAGAGAAAAGGCTTGAATTAAGGACACATTTGGTTGTGGGGATTTTTTTGTTGTTTTGGTTTGGGTTTTTTTTTTTAATTTGTTTGTTCAAAATTGAAGTTTTGTGCTGTGTATAATCAATTTCCAGTTGTATTTCATTGCACTAAAGTACTAGGAAAATTTCTGTCAAAGTTAAGATTATCCTGCAGAATTTATACACATGGAAATTTATTCTTAAATAACTAGTTTTGAATTAATTATTTTCAATTAGTTTCCTGTGTAGGTGCTGTTATACAAAATAAGTGTGTCTAATTTTGAATGTGGTAGCTATTACACACACTTTACATGTTTTATCCCAGTACAGATTAACTTTCTGTGTAGACAAAAGCATACTTTCTAATTTATAACACTTAAAAGTAAATTTGATGTCAAAATCACAATTTCTGAAGGCAGTAGTAATACCGACCATAAGAGATGAGGTTGGAAGGAATAGAAAATCTTTTGTGTACACAAGCTCTTCTTCAGATCTCAGATGCTTTCCTCTATTGGCTTCCCTACAAACTTTATAATGCTTTTTGCCTTCAAATGACAGGTACAAGACCACTGCTCTGTATAAACCCATTTCTTTTCTTCTCTTCATAATGAAAAAAATAACTCCATGCTAGAACACACTGGTGTTTGTTAAATGACAGTTGTCTTGTTTTGCTTGTAAATTATATTTAATTTCTATGCAACAAGCTTATATGTTTTTATAGGCTAAGAAAACTGATTGTGCTTAAAAATATGTTTGTTTTTATGGTTTGAAGACTCTGATGTTTAGCCTTTGAAGGTTTCTGAATGGGTTACTTACCATTGTCAGTTATTTTCTCCTTTTACTGTACCTTGCAAGAGCCATGACAAAGTAATGATTCAGAGCAGGGGACATAAACCAGATATAAATACTTAGCATTTTACTTCAGGCATCTGGCTCATCCAGTCATATTTATATATAATCAAGAAATTCTTGAAATACTTTAGAGTTTATATTTCAGGAGAAAGGCAAAATAAAAATTCTTATGAAAACAAAGCCAAACCAACATTGCCCATATCTGGACATTATGTCTCCTCCCCGCTTCTTGCTTTTCCTGCTGCAGAAAGAAATCTAGTTGGGGTCATCTTAGAAAGGTTCCTGTCCTTTCAGCATGGCATTGGCCCACTGATCAGAATACTGTTGTGGACTTTGTTTGTATTTCTGTGGGCATTAAAAAGTGCTGATCTGGCAGAAAGTCCAGAAGCAAATTTTATATATCACAACATTCACAATTCAATTTTTACTGAATAGAGACAAGTAACACTTCTAGGACATAACTCCTTTTTGTGCTTATTTTGACAGTTTAGTATAATTTTGTTCTGCTGGGTTCTCTTTCTTTTTTATTTACCAAGCAGATGTTAGTATTCATGAGATGTAATTCTTGTAAAAATTCAGCATAGAAGAATAAGACAATAGGTGTTGAGGATTAATAGCACTTCAGGTGTCCTGTTGAGAGTCACCAGTGTAATAATATGTGTTCTGGCAGCACAGCTGTTGTCACGGCCCTATGGCTATGTAGCATCCATCTGTCCTTGGGCAGAGTTCCTGCAGAGATTGGGGGCTTTTGAGGGGGGTGGAGTGTGATATAATATCTGACTGACTCCAGCTCCAGGTGCCAATGCTCAAACACTGTTCCTAAGTGAGCAACACTTACACAAAGTGATCTGAATAAATAGTTATGTTCCATCCAAGTGGGAGGTCAGTTGATGCACATCATGCTGCTTCTGAGAAACCACCGTGTGACCTCAGTTGACACAGAAAGTGATCATTTTCTTGTCTCATTTCGTGGACAACTGGCAACACACCACTCTGCTGGGAACCTGTTCCTTTGGAAGCAGCAATGAGTATTAAATGAGTTGGGGTTTAAAGAAGTTGAAAGGAAGATACTGTGCAGGTCATAGAGGCTTATAGTCCATCCCTGCATCTTGGATCTGGATCAATTGCCTACAGTCAGTTTCTGATTGAAAAAAACCCATTACAATGGGAAGGTATCTCTCTTCTGCAGAGATCAAGGTTTGCTTGCAAAACAAATATTTATTTTACTTGCAGATTTGTGATTTAAAATGCCCTAGAAATAACATTCTTAAAACTCTGTCCTGTTCTGGAAAGAAGAAACACAGAACAGGAGCCTCTTGGGAATACTGATCTGCCAAGAGTATAAATGGATTTATGCAACATTATTTAACAGCTACTGCCCAGAATATCGTTAGAAGCCATAGATCATGGTTGCAACACTAAAAACTCTGGAATGGAAACAAAATTTCAGTTTTGTTTTCCTCCTGTCTCCAATTGCTTTATTCTTGTTGGTGCTGTTTTTTGACAACTCTGTGTAAGCAATGCAAATATTTTGCCTGTGGAGCTCAGAAGCATCATATTGTGTTCAAGCTTTAACCAGGACACAGCTTTTAGAGATAAGGAATGTCCAGCCTTCCTCCTCCCTCCCTGTCCTCATTACAGGAAGACAGCCCTAATAGCTTTGTACCTTAACAGTAGAACTGGAAAGGACTTACTCCACCCACCAAAACCTGACAAAGACAGGATACATCTTTAGTACATCTAGATAATTCAGTTCTGTTTTAAATAGTCAAATGAAAAGGATTCTTTTATATGCCCTGAGAGACTATTTCCCAGTTTAGCAAGACTGTTTTATTCAGTTTGTAATTCTGTGTTTTCCACATTTGGAAATGAGCAGGAATGACCATTGTGATCTTCTAATCATATTTTTTGCCCTAATACTGCCCACAGGACTTTCTGAATTAATTTCTGTTTTAGTCAAACTGCTTTCAAGAGACAGAGACCCAACTGCTAACTTGGTGAAGCCTTCCAGTTTATTGTTTTTCTTTTAAATGTATGTTTGGCTTCACTTTATAGATACATTATACCACTAGTAACAGATCTCTATGTTTTTTTCTATTTTGTTCCACATTCTTTGTTTCCTTATAAAAAAAAAAAAATCACAAATTAACCACTATACTTATCGAACTTGAATTACGGATTTTTTGGTGTGTAAATCTTTGCAACCTATACCCACAGTGCTCTTTTGAAATTTTTAAAGTAGATTATTTCTGCCTTTTTACTCCTGTTGCTGGACTAACTCTGAGCTGTAGTGGTGACAGGGAGATGTAAATCTCTGAAGAAACTTAAACTCATGGAGTTGCCATATCAAAGCAGATCAGGACCGGGTTCTAGGCTCACCTAATATTTCTGTTTCTCCAGAGGAATGATTATTACTTCCTGTTTCATGAAATTTTGGATGTCTAATATGAGTTAATTTTTTAAGTCTTTTTAGTTTTTTATTTCATACTTCCTGTTATGGAGGAAAATGAGGATAAAGTGGCACGTTTAGACTAATATTTAAACTGACTGCCAAGTGGAATTCTAGAATTAAATCCCCATCCAGCTGCAAATAGACAAAGTTTTGCCATTCAGTTCATTCCCAGGATCTTTCTGAGCAAGAGCTTTTATAGGTTCTTCTGTTAGAAATTTCCTTCATATTATCAGAAATCTCCAAAAATCTGCACTGAAATTAAAACTAAGTAGGAAGAGATTGCTGGAACACGGGAACAGGTTCTCCACAGGAACTCTGGAGTCTCCTCCACTTTTGTAGATATTGAAAACTTGACCAGAGATGGCATTGAGCAACCTTCTGTAACTTTGAAATTGGCCCTACTTTGTGCATAATATTAGCGCAGATGACCTCCAGACCTCACTTCTGATGCCCTATGATTCTACAATTCTGCTTTTTCCTTTTTTATAAGTGATTTCTAGAACCAAATCTGCTAAGTTACTAGTTTTGTTGTCTTTACATACTGCAGTCACACAACACTGACAGCCTGGAGAACCAAAGCATATGAAGGGCTTAGAGTGTCTCATCAGATTTCTACGTCAGATGTGGGAGATTTAACACAACGTTTTCCTGGAAACTCTTGGTTCTGGGTAAAATCTTCAGTAAGCACAACCTTTAGGTTTGTTATTGGCACATGATGGTAGGATGACTTAAATTCAGGAATGAGTGAAAGGCTATAATTTGCTGCTTTATGTTATTCCCAGACTGAAAAGAGATAGTCTGGTGAATGTCTGTGGTGATCTGTTGCCATGGTTAACAGGGATGTCAGAAACAGTGAGAGGTCTCGCTGACATTTTAAAAGCAGAAATGCTTTCCCGATCTTCAATTATGAGAAAGTACAAAGAAATCAGAAGTTCATGGCAACATTGAAGAGATTTTGTTTAAATTTTCCAAATTTAGAAGTAAAATAGAGAAGAGCTGGGGTTCATTAAATGAATCTGACAGGTTTTATGGGTCAGCCATTTCCATGGGTAGGTCTGAGTCACTCAGGACCAATGCAGAGTGCTCTAGAAGTTTACTTCAGTCATGTTCTCATAGCTTTAAGAGAAAAGTTCAGGATAGAGTTCAGGACCACTCCAAAAATTCCCAAGTAGGCAGTACAAATCCTTGGAAAGCGACTGTTAGAAGACAAAATCATTTTGTTGTGTTTCCACACCCCCAACACCCACAGTTCTGAATTCTCTATGCTTTATATTTAAACTTTTTAAAGTTGCAAAAACTTTACTTGTCTTTTTTTTTTTCCTTTGGATCTTCCCATTTCTTCACTGGGTCTGTTCGCCTGCTTTGGTGGCCTCCAAATATTTTCATGAAACTCCAAAACTCTTCCTAAAGCAAATGGAATATTCATTATTCAAAAACTGATATAAAAATCTGCTTGGTACTTATAGCCAAAAGAAGATGTATATAATGAAGTGTATTAAAGAAAATAATCTATGCCAATAAAACTGTCTAATGGTGGACTCTATGTTTCTTTTCAGGCTACCTTAAGGGTATTCAGGACCCTGAGTGATGGAAATCAAGTTTCAGAACATTAACTTGCTTAGTAGTTGTTTTGTGATAGTGGACCAATATTTATTTAGTGCCCAGGACTGGAATTAGAGGTAAGATTTCCATTTCTTAACCTGTCATGGAACATCTTGGAAAGACAGAAGAAAAATATCTCTACTATCATCACAGGAAAATAAACTTGAAGCTGTACTCCTTGCTGTTAGTCTTTTCAAAATAGAAATTGCTTTCAAACTCCCCCTTAGACCTTCTCTAATCCTCGGAGACAGACAGAAATTACTTCCCAGTAGAAGTAACTGCAGAGGAAATAGATCCTTGAGAAAAGGTTGTTTGCTCAGCTTTAAAATAAATGCTTAGTTTTTTTCACTGAGGAATGCCTGAACTGTTTCTCCCTCCTCCCACAGGAACATGTGCTGGATTGCAGCAAATATTTTTCATTTGTAAAGGTAGTGAAGGTCTCTGTAAGATGAAGGGAAGAGCTACAAATCAGATTTCTGTGGGACAACTGTTGTATTTTCTGAGGAACCTTGATGAAATCAATAGGGATTTTCACATATTTCTGCACTTCTGCAGAAATATCACCTACTGCATAGGGAGTACATACCACAGGGGTATCTACAGCTACATGCATATAACCACGAATTAAAAGCTTATGCATTTAAGTTTATGTGCATAATGTAGTAATGGAAAGTAGCCTCCTCTGTGAGAAAACTGATGACCACTGGGATCAAGACAGGTAAAAAACAATATACTCCTTATGCAAGGGTAATGCAAACATTGATATTTTCAATCTGTTACTAAATTATCAGTATAATTTAACTCAATTACTCTTTTGTGGCTGCATGTATTTGACAGAAGCTTGCTTTTGAGGTTAGTAGATCATCCTACATGAGGTAAGCAACGTGGGATGCAGTTTGGTATGGGAAAAACCCCCATTGGCTTTACTCACCTGAGAACAGATTCTTAAGAGTCATGTCAGTGACTCTATGTCTGCTGCTCCCCAAAAATCTACCTATTTTGTCTTAGAGTGTGAGTCCAGTTCTGAGATTGAATCCCATTTGTTTTAGGCACCAATATTGGACAAACCTTGTGCACTTGAGCTGTATTTATAGAGGCTGCTGCACACCCAAACCTGCATCTCCCCAATTCTTCTGACAAACATCCCCAGATGTTGTTATTCAATAGTTACCTTGTTACCAGTGACCAGTTACCTTGGCCAGGCTTCTTCCTAGCCTGGGAAGGGTCCTTGGGTCCTTCCTAGGGTGTGAAATGTCATCAAGGGTGGGCAGATGTAGGACAAATGCTCTCCTGCTGGCAAACAGGATGCAGAAATATTCTTAAGACAGAGCCAACAGAGTCTTTGAGTATCTGCTGGCTTCTCTTCATTCATTTGCCACCTCACTGTCAGTTCATGCACATTTCAGTTTGCTGTCCTCATTCCTGACCCCTCAGGTTGTTTCTTTTTCCAGTGATTGTTGCAGTTTCCATCATGCATCATTAGGCTAAAGTTCTATAGTCAGCAGCAATTGCGCTGGGTTGTAATCAATGGTGCTGAAAGTATTACAGCCTTAAAAAGCAAATATAGCCTATCCTATATATATATATATGCATCACATGTATATCCTATGTGTTCTTTTAATATGCAAAGCATACGTGTTTTTATATATATAATTTTTAACCTTTAAATTAACTTCAGTATCACTGCAGTTATGAACAAGATTGCTTATTTTGATTTCTTCTGCTTAATCTGGGAGTGTGTCCTTTAATAATATGGCTTCACCCTTAATGACTGCAGTCATCCTAAGCTCATGCCAGAAAAAACATTGTACTACAGTGCTCTATCATGTGTTACATTCATTATCTGACCAAAAGGCTGCACTCCTCCACACAATTACACTGAGGCTGGGCACAAAAATGTGTAAATGTGTGTACTTGTAATAGGAATGTGCTTTGAGGGTCAGATCTCTTTAAACAAAGACAGGCATTATCTCATTTACTTTGCCAAATCTTGATCTCTTCTTAAAACAGATCAACATCTAGCAGAGAATATCCATAGCAGCTATCATAATAAATTCTATCCTAAAACAGTGAGGCAGACTTTAATGTCTGCTCTGAATCTGGATAAAAGCAGGAGACAACAATGGCCAACAATGGTAAAGTATAAGACAAACAAATTAAAACTATACAGTAAAGGAAGTCATCACAAATGGACTGCAAATGTTCAGTGCATTTTCTTTTTTAAATATAGAAAATAAATTAGAAAAGCACATTTTGGCTTGTTTTTCTATCCTGAACATTTGTAGCTGATTTCTGTGTGTTGAGGTTGTTTTTTATTTAGCTGAATAGGATCTGTGTTCTCCCAGGGATGTCCTAAGTCTTGGCAAGGACGCAAAGGTCTGTAAGGCAGGAAGGCTGAGGAACTGGGACTGAGGGCCGGTGCATGCACATGTATGTTGAAAAATGTGGTGACTGGAGACCATCTGTGCAATGGGATGCCTTGGTGTTGTGCAGATGAAGCAACGATATTTCTCTAAGCTCCGCACGACGTAAATAAGCCTTTGAGCTCCGAGTGCAAGGAAGTCAGCAATAATGAAGTCAGAGAGCATTTACTGAATCCAAAGGCATATTTCCCTTTCTAACTGAACTTGGTAGCTCTGTGCATGCTTCATTAAGGTGTCTTTCGTGTTTGCAATTGCCCTGAGTATTCAATTACCAGTCTGCAGGTCTGCAAAGCAGTTGCAATCAAATCTTTCAATCCTCTCATAGGAAGCCAACTGTGTTCATAGCTGAAACTGAATAAACTGAAACTGAATAAAAGCTCTGTTTTGCTAAGTTCTGTCCTGACCAATATCATGGGTGTCACTAAGGTTTCTTACAATGCTCATTCAACGGAGGGGTTCTATCCACCTCCCATAGGCTACATTTGTGCTAGTAGGTTGCACAGTACCAAGGAATATTTCTGTTTATTGAAACTAGCTCTGCTTTTGGCGTAGGGAGGTTTGTTCATATGGATGTGGGGTCTGCTGGTTGGCCTGGATGTCAAAGAAGGGTCCAAGAAACATTTGACTCACTAGTGTCAACACAGCAATATACTCCATTAAAAAAAAAGAAATAAAAATCTACCTTCCCATTGAGGACAAACAAGTTGTCATTCTGGGCAGAATGCTGTCAGCAGAATGGTAGTGGTAGAATTCATCCTGATACATAACCCAGTATCTCTTTGCATGTATTTCATCATCTTTCACAGTTTAGTAACTACTCCCACTGTACATTTATCAGTGAAATATGGAATCTTATCACAAATTATAAATATGTACCCAACATGCCCGCAGTCCTGTGGAGGATGAACAATTGTCTGACACCTCACAAAACCCAGTAGCAGACAGCATTTGGAGTTTCTGGGCATCCCCAGCAATACAGATCCATGGAGGAACAGATTCCTGCTCCAGTTTCACTCTTTGCACACCCCGACAACAAAACGTTGTAGTTTCAGGGTTGAGTCAGAGTTGCGTGACTTAGATGAGAGCTGCCCAGTGTGTTGTGAGTTTGTGGAAGGGTGCTTCAAGACATGCTGCCATGTCGAGCTCTTAAATGAAAAGTGTGTTTTACTGCGTGCTCTGGGGGAGCCTTAGAGAAGAGCAGTCAATCTCAATTAATGTGAAAAGAATCTGGCCACGCGTATATTGAAAAAGGTTTGCTTTCTGCCGTCAAAGTGCTTCCCAGCTGGATGTTGTTAATAAATAATTGTCCGGTTTCACTTACTGCCTTAAAGTTCAAAATCTTCACATTTCATGTGTAGTCAGACAAAGTAAAGAGCAGAAAGATCAGAAGATCTGAGTTACCATTCCTGGATATTTCAAGTCATTTTATATAACCTGATGATATGGGAGATAATTGCTTCAGTCATGCACAAAAGAAGTTACAGTTCTCCAAGTGCTGCCTGCACTACAGGGGCCTTTCTTTAAAATTTTCTCCAAAGCTGATTTTGGAAGTTGACACTTGCATCTTTATAAAATATTTCTTGATGTTTCTTTTTCTAAAATTATCTCATAATTGTCTGTTAAACATTGTATTTAGGAGATCATCATACTCATGTAAACAAGCTATTATATTTTTATTTAGTTGATAGTCATGCAAACAAATTATTATAATAATTTCACTTTGGTGCATTTTATTTAGTTGAAGACTAATGGTACATGGTACACCTAATCTGTTTCCTTTAACCAGAATAAAATCCAATCAGGAAAAGGGAAGTAATGCAATTAGCATTGGTCCACTTCGTTACATTTTACACATACAAACATATACTGCTTTTATCTTCTAGAACCTGTTTGTTGTGAAAAATGTTTTCATCACAGTTAAGATATCCAAAGACACTTAAAGGACTTGGATGCTCAAGTCCTGTTTGCTTTTCTCCATTTGCTTCTGCTCACTGGAGAACTTTTTCAGAGGAGAAAAGTCTGGGAAGTGTTTAACAGAGGTCTCACCTCAGAAATGTTGTGCTAATTTCTGTCTGCTCCAAGACTCCAGGAGTTCAGGACATGGAATGAATTTGCACTTGTTTAATGTTTCCACGGTTTTATTTTGAAAGTCTTGAGCAATTTCTCCTTAGTATGCTGGGACTTTCTTTCTGGGGAGCTGGCTTTCTAGAGGGATATTTAAGAGCAGCCGTAAGAGTCATCCTGAATCCACATTTTCACCCCAGTATCTAAGATGGAAATTAAAAGTCAAAGCCCAGTTTTATCAGCTGAAATCAGAACTCTTGAATGGTTTTCATTTCAGCTCAAAATTAATTTAAATCAGGTCCAGCCTTGGGCATTTGAGTTATAAACACTTATTTGCAGGCTGACTGATCTTTTGAGCAGATGAAAAAGCCTTATGGAAGACAGGCCTCACTTTAGCTAAATGGTCAAGCAAAATGCCTGTCTTTAAGATGACCTTATCTGTACTGTCAGGCTAAGGCTTTTGTGCCAACATGACAAAAGATCATCTTCTGTCTTCTGCACTTATAGACCAGTTAGCATGCTTGCCTTGCTAAGATGTGCTAGGATTCTTCCAGAAAAAGTCAAAAGGATGGCAAGAATAACATTAAACAGCAGCAATTCCCTCCAGCCCTGCCCACCACTGTCCTCCCGTGCAAATCCTTCTGATCTTTTAAAACCATATGATGTAATTGCTGATGAAATATTGTTTTTTTCTATAGCCTGTAGGTGTAGGTCTTTCCACAGAGTTTTCTAGCCTAATTTAGACAATCCATTTGAAGTCAGCAAGGTATAGGTACCTGATTATTGATGGAGAGGGCCCTGCAAGTGGGAATCTGAGGACATAGGTGACAGCAAAAATATGTCAAAGAATGGCAAGTAATGATATGAGGCTTAATTTATTAAAAATAAAGTGTAGGTCTTAGGATCTCACTTATCACTGTACATGGACACAGCACCTCACCAGCAGGGACACGTTGGAGATTAAATAACTTCTTGAGGTTGGACTGCAGCTCAGACAGAATTGCATTGCACACCCTGTATATTCCTCAACAATGAGATTCATTACAGGCAGCAATTAGCTTCAGCTAATTAATAGGGATGTGTTCCTGGGTGTACATAGGTAATGACTTGTAATCCTGAGTCAGACACCAAGTGGAAATGAGAGGGTTCATAGAACCATAGCCCAACTTGTGAGGGACCTCAAAAGATCATCTGGTCCCGCATTTTGTGGGAAAAGAAGCCTAGATAAGATTATGTAGCACCTTGTCCAGCTTCATCTTGAAAGCCTTCAGTGGTGGTACCTCCAGCAAGTCACTGGGGCAATTGTTCCTGCCCCAGTTTGGAGATGGAAACTGCACTCAGATAAAGAGGGGAGACTTGACGTTGTTACCACTTTTAAGATGGTACTCCAATGGTCAAGGCACTTAGAGCTAAGACATCAGAAATTTAGGCTAAATGCTTTTCATGGAAGCACAGCAGGCTTGGAATAGGAGGCACATCTAATCACAGCACTGTACAAAATCACAGAATAAGCTCAGTTGGAAGGCACCCACAAGGATCATCAAGTCCAGTTCCTAGCCCTGCATAGCACCATCCCCCAGAGTCACACCAGGTCCCTGAGAGTATTGTCCAAATGCTTCTTGAACTCTGTCAGGCTGGTGCTGTGACCACTTCCCTGGGGAGCTGTTCCAGTGCCCAACAACCCTCTGGGTGAAGAACCTTTTTTCCAATATCCAACCGAAACCTCCCCTGACACAACTCCAGGCCATTCCCTCAGGTCCTGTCACTGGTCACCACAGAGGAGGGATCAGTGCCTGCCCCTCCTCTTCCCCAATGAGGAAGTTGTAACTGCCATGGGATCTTCCCTCAGTCTTCTGGAGGCTGAGCAGACCAAGCACCCTCTCATACAGCTTCCCCTCAAGAAGTGTTGCCATTCATTTTTAAGTATTGCATCAATCCCTGGCAGGGAGAGTTTATCCATGATCTCGTAGTGTTGATAAGCACACTCCATGGAGAAGGACTATTTTCCTTTGGGTCCAGCTTTGATATGAATCATGTTTTTTTGTCAGTCCCAAGCCACATAGGGCACTAAGGGGCTCTGCTGAGCTCTGCAGAGGCACAGCCCTGGTTGAAGCTTCTCATGCCTCTGCAGAGCTCCCTGGGCAAGAAAGGGTTGTTGTTTACCCACAAAGACTGGGACACTACTTTCTTGCCTAATTTAAATTTTAGACTCCACTGTCCCATTTTGTATCAGGCCCACAGAACATATTAATCCACTAAACAAGATAGCATGCCTAGTTTAAAACACACACATAATAAATAAATAAATATCTTCTTTGAAAGAAATGAAAGATTTCCTTGGAAATATATGCTCATATAACATATTTTGGCTGTACATGTAAAATATACATTCACTGAACTTGGTCTGCAATCGTTTATATCCTTCCAGTAACAAAGTGCTATTGCTTGGTGAGACAACTTTGCCTAATAGCCAAATATGTGTTCTTGAAGCATTAACAAGGAATTTATCTATTATTCTGGACGAAAAGGTTTGACAGTTCAAGGCAGTAAAATTCCTGCCTTGCAGAAAAGAACACAGTTCTGCCTCTGTTAAGAAGCAAGACCAAAATTCATAGCTGATTTCAGTAATAAGCTTCCAGATTTTGCCAAGAGACTCTGTTTTACTAAATATTTATCTCAGAAATATGCAGCTAAAGACCAATTGCTTCTCTGCACCAAACAGAAAAGCTTATCTGCTTCCTGGTTTTGTTTTTCCCCCCCCACCAAATTTTCCTACCACAAACATTTGATGTGAGAAATGAAGCCTGATTTATTTGTGTTCATTCTGACTAATTTTAAGAGTTTTATCATTGCTCTTTATAAAAATATTAGGAATTTATAGAGCTTTGAGCAAAATACAGGGTCATTTCTTTGTGGTTTAGTACATGAAATGAGCTGGTGGTTTCAACTCAGTTCCTTGTTAAGAAAAAGTGCTGTCTTTGAAAACAAGTAAAAAACCTGGCATCTTTTACAAAGACCATATTCAGTTTTGGTATCGGGTAATGAAAGAAAAATGATGTTTGAATATGCTCATTTTAATCATACTCCTACATCAGTGTCAGTTTGTAACAACCATGTGCTGTAGAAGATTTGACGATTTTGAAAATATTTATTACTGATTAATGCAAATTTTTATAGTCATTCCAGTTTATCCACAGCCCTTTTGTTATCAAAAGTATTGCTGATAAAAAATGGGAAACAGAAGCACATGATGTATGATCCTGAATTTCATAGTGCATGTTTTGAATGGAGGTCAGTCACCTCAGTATTTACAAATCAGGCCAATATAGAAGTCAATATAAGGCATTTATAAAACAACTACAAAGCAGATAATTGAGTCTTCAAAGTTGTGGGTAACTGATTAATATCAATCATCTTATTTTAACTATTAATAAGAAATTATAAGCGTGACACAAACAGACAGTAATGGAACTGAATCTATCTGGTAGAAATTCTGAAGTAGCAGTTCATGGAAACACAATGATTTTTTTACACAAGAGGGAACAATGCTCCAGTCCGATTTGCAGACTGGATCTGGCTGAACTGTGAAAGCTGTTTTCTCCTTAGGATAATGTACTGGATTTATACCTATAATAATTCCAAACATAACTAGTCTGGCTATGTGATGAAATATCTTGCTTAATCTGATCTTGCTCCTTTTTGTCTTCCTCGGACAGGTATCTAACAACATACACCTGTGAAAATATTTCTAACATCTGCACTTATTAAATCAATATGTACAACATCACCTCATATTAGTACACTTCTCCAGCCAGATTTAGTTTATAGAAATGAATGGAACTGTACTGTTCTCAAATGTATATTACCCCAAACTGGTACCTGTTCCTATGATTCAACCAGTAATGCCCCATCTATTTTGAAAAAGACAATTTTCCTTTGAGAAAGGCACACTGAAAAGAATGGTAAATCCTTCAACACCCTGTATGATATTGTAGATTTATTCCTTGATCCTGTCCTTGAAAGGCTTGTAAGTCAGTTACAGGCCAAGTGGGCTACGCTAAACAGCTGAGTTTGAAGGGTTACAGATATTAAACCTAGACAGAGTAAATCCAATCTCTTTTTGTTTATAATAACTAACTGATGAATGCACCTGTTCATTTTTTGATCAAAGCAAGGATCTTGGTGAGTTACTTCATTGTTTTTAAAGAAATTTGCTCAACCAGGGTTTTTGGTTTTTTCTTCTCAAAGCATCCATGCTGTTTTCCTTGTGTCCTGAGGCATTTCTTGAGCTACTTCTGTGTTTCCAAGTGAGAAAGCTGAAGAAAATGATGGATAGAATTGGACTCACCTCTGACAGGGATCCCAGCAGTCCCTTCTCTCTTCTTCAGTTCACTTCTGGCAGAAATGGATGCAGTTCAAGGTGTGGTGCTTTATTTTGCCCTGTGTGCCCCTTGACTCCTGCCCGAGCCTTTAACTTTCACACTGTTTACTAGCTGTCCTCCTTGTGCTTCTTTCCTCACAAACCATTTCCTAGCTGGGGATAGCTAACAGCTGTGGTTAGGGCAGAACTGGAAGGGACAGCTGTTCCCAGCTCTGAATGTGTTGAGCTGTGGCTCCATCCTGATGCCAGCCCTTGGAGTGGTGGAGAACACCAGTGGGACTCCAGTGGGATACCAGCTGTGGAGATCTCTATTTCTCTTACACCACAGAAAAATACAGAACAAACCCCTCAAACCAGTAGTTGGTACCTCTACCCTTCCCACTATGTATGGCAGAAATGGCAGCAATAAGTCTGACTTTCAGAGTGTATTTCCAGCTACCCATCCATATTTTTTCCTTTCCTTCTTTCAAAGTGCAAGAGTGGGCTGCCTTCAGTCCTCACCTGTGGAAGGGAAAAATACAATTGTAAGAAATCTTGAGTCAGAAGTAGTGACTTGCTGCAAAGCAGCCCTCAGAACAGCTAAATAGTAGCTGACAGGACAGTCCTGGATCAGACATCTTAAAGAGCAAATATTTTTTTCACCCAGTACCAGCTAAAAGAAAATGTTATTCTTGATTAATCATGGTTTAATGTTCTACCAACAGCACACAATGTGTGTGTAGCTTAAAAAAGCTACTTTTCCCCAGATTCTTTGCTGTAACCATATGCAGATGTGACATAAAGGTACAGTGTTCCTATGACTCTCTTAAGCCTTATCAAATAGCTTTAAATGGACCCACAGCATATTCCAAACGCTACATGAATAAGCATGTGCGCACTTGCAAGCAGAATGTTACACAGGTATTGCAGAATCTGGTAAGATGAAAAATGATTCAGTGGCTGGCTTTGCTGGGGCTCAGCAAGGGATCCCATGTTGGGTTGCATCTGACTTGCAGGTATACAAGTTTGCAGTATGATTTTGAGACATTTTGAATTAAGAAGCATGGTCTAAACAGGAGAAAAACATGTAGATCTCTGAAAGAATTATCTATCAGGGGTTGTTAAAATGTGTTTCTGTGAGCTCACCCTCACAAAGAGTGGAGATTAACCACTGCATTTGAAACAGTCTCACCTGTCCACACCATCACCAAATCCTTAGTTCCTGTGTTGCTCAGTGGAATATACCCCTAAGACCATTCTATGTGTGTTGCCAGTGGGTCCAGATAGCATCCTCACTGTCCCATCAAATATCACTGGGGAACCTCAGGGCTGCCCAGAGCAAAATCTCATCCCTTTGTCCCCAAGCCAAGATGGTCTCTTTTCTCTGAGATTTCCTTGGACATTACTGGTCCCTTATGATCTCAGGAAAACCTCTGGTCCCTGAATCAAATTTTATCATGTCAAAGATGAAGATGAAATAGGGTAAGTTTTGTCAACACTGAAGAGAGACTGTGAGTCATAAAACACACTTGGCCTTATGTGGGAGCCGACTGCTCAATTCACAGGGAAGCACAAGTTCCAGGAGGAAAACATAAAAGGGTAAAAAAGGGGCTATGAAATAAAACCGTGTTCTGTTTAGAGACAGAACAAAATGTTTGGCTTAATCTCTGAAACACAGGAATGGTTTGCTATTTCCTCTGAACCGGTAAAGTTTATGTGTGCCTGTGGTGGAGATAGTAATTTAGCAGTTTTCTGTCTTGGCCAACTGCAGGGAGCAGAACAACTTCTTGAGAAACTGGTTGTGCCTGCGGCACTCAAGTGTTCCTCTCCTTCCCCCAAAACAACTTTTATGTGAAGACTGGGATTTCGAAAACCATGCAGAGCTGGCCTGACTTTCCTCCTAAATGTCACAGGAAATGCTGGAATCCACTTCTTCTGTGGTTAGCCAGCGACACATAGAGGCTTTGGAAACTGTATAACAGCACAAATTTCCACATGAATCAAAACCAAATGCAGTGTCCTGGGAAAAGTCTCAGAGGTTGGAATGATCTTGTATGTGAGACCTGAGCATCACTTAGGGTAGGTATACGGTGGTGCAGCCCCTCTCTTCTTCCCAGGAGCACAGAAGAGCTGGCAGTCTCTTTCATGCATTGTGGATGAAATCATGACCGCAGTGACGCTAATGAGAGTCGTGCTACTGGCTAAGATGTAGCCAGGATCTTACCCTCTGTGACTGTATGCCATCCAAAACTGGAGATACTCTGAAGACTCTCTCCAGTTTATTGCCCAGAATTCCATGTAAAGACTTTGTCCTGCTCCATTCTCAGCACATCTTTCCGATCTGCATTTTTCTATGGCTTTTAAGGTTTCCTAACATTGCATCACTTTGTGTCTGTATCTATATCATCTGTATATGTATGTGTGTTCTCATAGTCTATTCTGTCAGTTTCTGGAAAGGATTTTGTAAACAAATATGAGAATTACAAATGGGATAAGAAATATTTTAGGAAATAGAGGGGAACTATTCTATTGAAGAATATTTTTGTTTTTTGGTTGTGGCTCATCTGAAAATCACTCATTATGAGAAGACCACCCAACATGAAGTCTTGAAGGGATTCCTTATTTTTCAGGTAGAGAGTCTCAAACTCCTGCTGCAGGTGAAAGATAGGTATGTGAGTTGGACTGAAATGCAGGAATCACTCAGGTTATTATTTCCTTAGGAATGACTTTTAAAAAGAGAAGCAAAAAAGTAGAAGAAAAAGCTCTTTCTTCTTCCATCATGGTGTGCCTCATTGAGGAGCCAGTGAGAAATTGGGGTTTTGATTCTTCTCGTTCATTTGTTGTAAATTATTTTATGTAATTAGAGAGATCTCTCTGATTCTTCAGGGACAAATGTCATCTACGACACCTATGATCCAAAGCTGGAGTTCATCAGGAACTGCAGTGGTAGGATGAAGGGTAATGGGTTCAAACTGAAACATGGGAAATTTAGGTTTGGTATACAGAAGGAATTATTTACTGTGAGGGTGGTGAAGCACTGGAACAGGTTGCCCAGAGGCTGTGGATGCCTCATTCCTGGTAATATTCAAGGCCAGGCTGGATGGGGCCCTGGGCAACCCGGTCCAGTGGAAGGAGTCCCTGCCTATGGCAGGGGTTTGGAACCAGATGATCTTTAAGGTCCTTTCCAACCTTAACCAATCTCTGTGAGGAATAACTGCTTTGGTTAAGGAAGTGGAGCTTCCCCAAAACACACGGAATTTTTCAAGGATCAGAGTTGTTTGCAAAGTGCCAGCAACTCAGGTGAATAAAGTCTGATCTTACTCTCCAGAGAGTTGTGGTCATTTTTCAAGAACAAGCATTTATATCTCAAATATATAAATGAATATATGGCACCAGGCCACATATGAAGGGATGAAGAGCAAAGACCTATCCACGCTCTTGCCAGAGGCAGCATCTAAAGCACATTATGCAGAAGTGCCTGAGAACGTGTCTGTTGCTGCACACATCTCATGGATCTCTGTTGAAACTAGGATGTACAAGGAGACAAGGACTGTTTATTTCTTATTGTTTATTTGATTGGACACAGGAGATGTTCAATGCCTTTCTCTTGCACAAATTTTAGTCATAATAGCAAACAAATCAAGGAAAAGTGTAGTCTGTTGCAGGCTTCTTTCCTGAGTTGGGAGATACGTGAAATTATTTAGGTCACCTCTACCTCAAAAGACTATAGAAAAATTGTGACAGGTAATAGACCATGCAATAGAGTCAATTTGCTAAGCCATTAAGGTTTTCTTACTTATGTTTTCAGTAGTGTGATACCAAAGACTTTCAGGCGAAACATAATATATATTATTATATGTAGCTCATTGTTGTTGTATTAGCTCATTATACTAATATAATGAGCTAATACAACCTGTTATTCACCAGGAATCTGAGTAAGTTACTTAAATGCAGAAATGGTTTAGAAATATTTGTCAATATTATGCAAAGGGAAAATAATATTTGAAAGAAAGTAATGAAATGTGTCTCATTGGTCTTTATATGCATATTTAAAAGAGTCCTAACTGAAAATTAATTTTCTTAGTGAAGAGGAGAGGAAATGCTGAAATGTGCTGGCTGAATATCCTGGATGAGAATAATCCTCCTTAGGTTCCTTATTTTCTTCTTATTGATCCCACTTGCTACAAAGACATAAACCATTGACACCAATGGGGTCCCTCAAGTACTTCCTTTCCTGTTGCCATTTTTGGATGCTGGAATTTGAAGCATTAATGATTGTTTAAAGCACCCTGAAGAAAGTTACAGTTAGACTACAGATCAAGCCATATACCCGTGAAATGCATTAATCAATTGGTCTTTTGCTTTATCTAAAAAGAGAGAAACCCTTGTTTGGAAAAATTGTGGTACATTTGAGAATTTTAAATTATAAGCACTAATTTAGTGAGGGAAACAACTTGTTCTGTTGCAATTAGGTTATGTGTGTCAGCTTCCCTTTTCCTACTAAAACCCCTCCAGACTGGCCAGTTATCTTTGTTTGCAGGGATTATGACTCTTTTTTTCTTTTTTAATTTTTCTTTCCCAGTATCCCTAGAAATGGCTGACGAGGAAAAACAGTGGTGGGTCCTGGTGTCAGTGTGCATGTAGAAGGGTGCCAGAGTGCAGTACTGGTGCCAGTGTGCAGGCAGCTGCTTCTAACTGGGAGACAGGGGAATGTGGGAGCCATAGAAGTGTGATTATGGCTTCCTCCCTTTCTTCTCCTCCTCCTGCACCACAAACCTCCCCATCTCAGTATCTGCTGTTTTTTTCTTGGTTTCCCTCTCTCACGTCTTTATTCTGCTCTTCTCCAGCTGTTCTCAGTGTTTTGTGCCTGCTTTCCCTGTTCTGGTTTTAGATTATTTCACCTTGTTCATCCTGGCCCAACAAGCTACCCAGTTATGACTGTGCAGTCTTTATGTGTCACAGAGAAAAGTTGAGTAATCATCATGCTAAGACTTTTTGGTTTACTATATCTCCTAAAGATTTGTTAGATATGTGGGAAGGCACTGATGACTCTTCTGATTCAATGGTAAAAAAAGAACCGTTTTTTAACCCAGGTATTTGATGCAAGTTGTTCTCAAAATACACATGTGCAAAGACCAAATTTTTTGCATCTGTGGAGAGCTTGTGGAGTTCCTCTTTAATTTCCTGTGGATTGCTTTAGAGCAACATACTGAGGATTCTTATCATAACATCACCTAGTAAAGAAACTATGAGTTGGATGACACCATCAAGGATCCTTAAAAAAAAAAATTGGTATGTTTAAAGAATGTCAGAAAGTCCACTTGCATGTTAAGACACCATGATGAGGACTCTTTTTCCATAGAAAGCAGTGAAATTTCAGAATCCCAGAATGTCAAGTCACAGCTGGTCTCTGGACTACTTGCACAGCTCGGAAGAAGTGAATCAAACCAGTTTAGGACATCCTTGTCTTCTGTGTCACAGATGAGAGTGTCACTATTTTAAAACTTGTGCAATTAGATAGAAAAGGACCTGGTTATGTTAGGCTGGTTATATAGCTCCTTGCCAAGACTTTCAAGATGTGTGGAGAAAAATTTTAAAAATTCTATATATGTAAGTTGTGCTTAAAATCCTTTGCAAGCCTAAAAGGATGTTTGGAGTTACAATTTAAAAACAGTGGGATTTAGTGCAGCAGGTTTTGGCAAATGGATCACGGCAGTTCCTACAGCTGACAAATTAATGCAGACCCAACAGACTAACATGTACCATGTGTTTATTTTGGCAGCAAATATGGAAAAATCATTTGGACAAAATTTGTATCATTCAACTGATTTCTATTTTTGTTTTGTTTCGTGTTTTTTCCTTCCTTTAATTGAAGTCACAAAGGTAAGGTTCAGAAAATCTTTCTGATTGGTACCATGTTTATCATGTTATGTGAAACTAATGACACCATTACATGATTTTTTATGCATTAGGCTATCTGATCATAGTAATTATCCCAACTACTAAAATTAAACAAGACCCCTCCCCTGCTGCCCCATCACAACTTGTAGGTAAATAGAGCAGGTAGATGTCAGACCAGAAGATGCACTGCAATGTTTCATGGTTTAACACTCATTTGCAATGTGAAGCTTCTGAGCATCCGATTTATGAAAATCCAGACATATCTGTTTTCAAGATAGTTTATGAAAGAGTAATAGTGTTTTTCACTGAAGTATTATCAAACTCTTTAACTTAGTGTTATGGAGAGTAAAATATGCTAATCATAAATTGTTTATTGTAAGTCATAAGTTTACAAATTTCATTATATTCAGCCGCACAAGTTATGGCCCTGCACGACTTAAAGGATGAGAAGGACAAAAAGCAATACCATGCCTTGATGGAATTTGCATATTCACTGTGTCTTTTTTGAACCTTGTAAACCCTTGTCACACACCGATTTTTGTACTCAGAAAATGCTGAAAAAGTCCTCTGCCCATTTTAAATAGCGCCTTAATTGTTTTTTCCCTTTTTGACTCCTTTTCCTTCCTTTTCCCTCCTTTTCCTTCCTCCTTCCCTCCCTCCCTTCTTCCATTCACCTTTTATAATAAATTAGGTGAGATGTAAATGCAATATCCCTAGCAACATCAGTTTTCTCTTTTCTACAGGTTGGCGTAGAGCAGTACTTTGTACCTCCCCAAACTGTCTCAATTCTTTTCTGACCATGTCTACATACCACAGAAGCTACAAGGCTATTCTTGTACACGAGTGTTTAAATTAAACTGGACGTGTCTCAGGAAAAAAATAAAAATGTTCCAACCCAATTGTGAGAATGAGCTAATTTTATGTATGGCATTCTATGAGTTTGTACCAGTTCTGTTAGGCAGGAAGTAGATTTCATGACTTTAATGCTTTTCGGTCCTAAGATTTCTGACAGATGATATCTTGTTGGGTTTCCCAACCCTGCTGGGCTTCTTTTTTGTTCTTTTTCTTTTTTTTTTTTTTTTTTTTCTTCTTTCCTTTAAAAGTGCTGATTATAAACAGTGAATAAATAACTAGTCTTTTCCATCTGCAGAGAATTTGAAATTAGATTTCATTAGTGGTTGGGAAAGTATGCTGTGGAAACCTGGGGAGAAGGGAGGGGAGGAGAGTGACCTTCAATGACCATCAGGCCTGCATTCTCTTCCTTGTGTTCTCTTTCCTCTAAGCCCATCAGCTGACAACATCTGTAGAGATACTATTGTGCCATCATTCATTTGGATTCCTACATCTGTGTCCTTTTTTCCCCACCCTCAAGGGTGGAGAGGGCTTCTAGTGTCAGAAGGGGTATAGTCCCTCCTTTTCCTGGGAATACCTGATGGAGTGAAGGGTCAGTAATGGATGCTTAGGGAAAGATTCTGAAAAATTAGCTGAGTGTAAAGCAGGCTTTGCCCCACGACTTTCACCTCATCAACCACTCTCAGATCATGGTGTCCATCGCAGTCTCTACTTTTATAATATCCTGGTTGTTTTAGTTCTTTCTTGACTTGAGTCTCATGATGGTGAGAAGTAAGTTGTTGTCAGGTACAATGAAACACTCACCTGACTGTGACACCATGGTTAGAATGACCAAATCCATGAAGAGCAAGAAGACTCAAGTAATGGTGGCATCCAATATTTTACTTGCATAGAGTTTGAAGCAGAGAGCCATGACAGAAATGCAGATCAGTATCCAAGAGTGCCTCTGGTTACCAGAGAAAGAATAGCCTTTCCTGAAAACCATGGTGGCTGCTTGAGAGCTATCCTTGTGCCAGGAGATGTCTGAAGACATTAATTTCAGAAGGCTGGTTTCAGTCAAACCTTTTACAACCTTGTAACAATCTTGCTTAATTTAATTTCCTTTTGTTTAATATAATTTCCCCCCACCCCCCAATTTAATTTCCTCTGTTGTGTTTTAATGGAAGATGAAAAGTAAAAACTGAAACAAAATATCAAGAACAGGGATGAAAGGAAGAAATAGCCAAACATATATCCGTGCCCTTAAGATTTAGATAAGCTATAACTGTCGTACTTGATAAGACTATGGACAGAAAAATGCCATTTTTTATGTCTCTATTTCCGTGTCTCTGGCTATGGATTTAGATAGCTCAATACCAAGCTCTGCGCTTAATGGGGACATGAAAGAAATGCAAATGTCTTGTCCTGTAAATCATACAGCTTTATCTCTGACTAATCAATCAGTGTCATGGACACATCCCACAGGGAAAGAAATTATATTGCTAAGTTTGTGCCTAAATCATTGTCTTGGCTGCTCTGGTGGGTGTTGGGACAGTGCTGGTGGCAGAAAAGTGAGAAAAGTGAAAAGTGTCCCTTTCAGCAATGCTCTGAGAGGGAATACCATACCAAAGCCAGCCAAAGAACATTCTTATTTGCTAACACAGTAAGACAATAGTTACACAGATAAAAACAAACCAAACAAAAAACCTCCCCTCACTTCATTATTTCCTATAGGTGTTAGAAAATGTTTAGACTTCAATAGAAAGATAAACATAGTAAGATATTTAAGATATTTAAAATATCTGAATTTAGAAAGGATTTTGTATTCCTCAGAAGCCAATGGATTTGCAATACTAAAAAGCAAAAAATTGGTTCTGGTCACTAGCTAGTTTTTAGCTGTTAATTTTCCCATCCCCTTTGGCTTGTTTAGCCCATGCATTGGTACATAATTAAAATGCTCTTAAATGTCAAATAACTGCTGTCTGTAGTGAATGTTTGAAACATTACAAGCATCAGGGGCTGTTTCTGAGACCTTATTGCCTGTGACCATAAGGCTTATGGGAGTGCTTAGAGGAATTTTTGTCTTTAATTTTTATTTTGTAGCCTGGCCACAACACTGGCCAATTAATTGAGGCTCATAAAAATTAAGATCTCTTTAAGGTCTTGGTTAGAATTATTTGGGGAAATCTCATTAAAACCACTCTTCTTCTGCTGAAATCAAACCTGCTGCACCAGCTTGGATCAGTTTTTTCCTTAGGAAGTAGTTAATCGAAAAAATATATTCTTACTCCCTGGCTTAAATCTTTTTCAAACATTTTGGAGAGAGGAAATATACTGCTGTGAAAAAAAAATTGGCAACAATAAATATCTGTGCTCTTGTGTTCAGGAAATTGTTCTTGTCTCTGAAAAGGAGGATGACAATTTGGAATGCAGCTGGAAGGGTATAGATTATTCAATAATTAAAAGGACTGTGATTATACCAAAAGCTACTCATGCTGCCATTTGTGAGAAAAATAATTGGCTGAGGAAAAGTATGTCTTGGCATTAAAGAGCCCTTTGTAATATATATGAAATTGTTTCTAGGAATTCAGCATAGAATAACTGACTGCACAAATAAAGGTTCAAAAGTCTGAGATGAGTGGAAAATATTAGGAACTATTGAGATAGCTTCTGAGCATATGTTTGTGCATGTTCCTTCTGATAATATTTTCATGCTGTTACAGACGGAGGGGAGCATCTGCTAAGCACACAAGAAGCAAAAAACGTCTGGTGTTGACAAGTTCACCCAAGACAATTAAGCATAAGTTATTGCTTTAACAACATATCCCCAAATGAGGGGCAGGGCAGAATTACATCACCTAAAGAGAAGCATCTGCAGAATTTCTCAAAGCACAACTCCTGAGGGCATTTCTCCCTGGGTAGGAAGATTGGTACAAGAGTTTCTCTTGTGACTTGGTGGTCCAGATTCACTGGCATATGTAGGTCTGGGTAAATCGTGTCCTAAGAAAGTGAAGAAGCTGTTTTTCTGAATGGCTCTTGTGAAAATGTGTGAAGTAAATGGCAGCAGCTGGTTTGTTGAGGCACGGCAGGTCCATAGCTGGCAGAAGATTATATGACAATTTGACAGCCTACTCATAACCTTTTATGTGTACAAACATTGCAGAGGGCCAGATTCTCAGCTGATATCAGTCTACACATTTACATATCTCCATTCATCATCTTAGGCTTGCATTCAGTGTAGACTGTCTCAACATTTTTGTTCTCATTTCCATGGTTTAGTTCATTGTTTGTAGCTAGACCTGATGTGTCCTTCCAGTTTTTCCTCTTTTGCTACCTTACCTTTCAGTTGATTTTCCAGCTGAAGAATATGCTGGAACAAGCAGGCATGAGTTGCAAGTGGGTTTGAGCAGCCTGGAAACGTGAAAAACATCTGGTCTGCAATTAAGGAGTGTTTGAGCTTGTCCATGTACATCAAGTCTTGCTTTTCTAACTCAGACTGGTTGCCACATGATCCACACACGAGTGGCTTAAAAAAAGAAACAAGAAAAAAGGGCTAAATGGAATATTTTCTCAAAAATCTTTAGGAACTGCAGTGAAGTGACATGACTGCCAAGAAAGCTTTATTAAATAGCCATTAAAATTTAAAAAGAAAGTTCTTTTAAGAGTCTTGGCCCCAGTCAACTTTGTGGACTTGGCATACATTGAAGAAATTCAGAGTTTCTTTTAGTTCTTTAATTTTGCTCTATAACCACTGTTTGACATCAGAGCCAAAGGCCTATCTGCTTGTTCAAGAATAAGTAGCTCCAACTTGTATCTGAAGAGTCACCAAAAGATTTGTCTCTGGTTTGGCAATTTTATGCCCTTTAGTAAATGCCGCAAAATGCAATTCTCTACCACGTCTTCATCATAAAATAGACTAAGTCTGGCTTCTTATTTGGTGATATGTTGCCACAGTAATGTGGCCAGTAGGACTCGGTGCAATATTGGGGTGGTTTGCTGTGCAATCTCTGCTTTACAATTTTTTTTTTCTTTTATGAAGGACAAACTCAAAGCTCAAATTTACCATCACAAAGCTTAATGGTAGGCACCTCAAATGAAGCCTGTGTCCATTGCTGTGCTTAAAAAACTTAGAAAAAATATGTTTTGAAAGCCCTTCACTTGGGAGACTAACAGATCAGCTTGGGTGACCTTACTCTGGAAGTTTTTTATAGTGTTTCTGCCTGCAGCTGTCCACCTCATGCTTATGCCAGAAACTCTTAAATTATGCTTCTCTTTTTGGCTAAACTGGTTGATGTCACTTCATGTTTTTCCTCACTCCTTATTTGACAGTAGGATGATAAATGCTGGTAGGGTGGCAGAGCAAACTGCTAGGGGCTTTATCATCTTAAATTTCTTCAGTATATAAAATTCTCCAGACTTCCAAATACTATAATTTTCTCTTCCACGAAGCCTCCCTCATCTTCTGCAGAAAGAGGGTGCTATCTACCTAGTCAGTTAAAATGGCATTTACTTTTCAGAAATTCCATGAATTATTAATTTTTTAGCTTGAAGCAAACTTTTGTGGTTTTTGTTTGTTTTGACTCATAAAAAGGAGAAATCAGCAAAGTACCAGACCTGCCTGAATAGCAACAGTACTTGCTAGTGTGACACAAAAGTTCACATCAGGGTCCTGTACATGTTGAACAGTAGAAGCAGGAAATCCTTCCTAAAACACATCTGATGGGTTTCTGGTGGCTGAATGAAACCAGCTCTCAGTGTAACCTAACCTCTCCAAACTCTACGAATTGCTTTGAACCTGTATTCCAAAAAATATATTGCAATTACACACGGGCATGATTCCACAGGAAGCCTTTTTTTTCCTTCTTCATTAAGAATTCTGATCCAGCAGCAGAAACTGGCTTAATTTGGCATTGAGTTTTTCCTGCCACTATTCTTTCTATTCTGTCATCCCATGATCTCAGCATCCCAGGAAGACAGGGCATGGTGCAATTTGTCAGAACAAAACAACATGAATTTCAGTTTTCCAGGCTAAAATTCATTGCAGTTCAGTAGTTCCTGCATTAGAGGTGAATGAAGTAGAGGTGGGCATAATATTACACATCATAGCATTGGAAAACAGTCAAAATCCTAAAATAAGCTGCTCCCTGACTTGCATGGGAGCACAAGTCAGGGCTAAGTACTGAAACTTTAGCACCTTAATTCTGTTTTGATGGTCCACAGGTTTTAATTGGCCTGGTATAGAAAAGCTAACTTGCAATGGTTTTGTATACCAAGACTTACCTTACTCTTTGTTTACACAGCAAAACAAAGACGTGATTGCTGCATGAACGAGAGCATAAGCCCTCTCAGCACCAAGGGTACCACACGTCATCTGCAGCCAGTGTTCACATCTAGCCTACGATATCTTCATTGCTATCATTATCTCTGGGAGTTTAGTTTTGATTGGTTTTGCTCTATAGTAGAGTTGCCAAGTATGGCAAAACAGAGGCGTTTTGTTGCTCAGACCTGTCCTAAGGAAATTTAATCTAGTCCTGACAGCATCATTTTGTGGGATTCATCTCACCTAATTTTAGCTATTTAATAGTTAGGCAGCAAGTTGAACTAGTTAACAGTTGCTGGAGGGGTATGGCTGTGTCCGGAGAATGGCTTGTCCTGGCCTGTGTCTGCAGTGAATCATTTTCTGTAGGCAGCCATCTCTTCCTGTTGACGGTTGAGGAGTCTAGATGACCAGCTTAGATGACAACTGTAACTTTCCGGTAGCAGAAGTTGGGTAAGAGGGATCGCTCCAAATAATTTTTATCTGGACAAGGCAACATTCCCATCTCAAGGTACATTGTATGTAGCCAATTCTTGGCATGCAGTGTCTACAGAAATGGCTGCAGGAGCTGTGAACACAAAGAGTTTCATACTCTCTTCAAGCCTTTTTCAGCCTGGCTAGAGAACAGGGTGTGTCTTATGTTTTAATTCTCCTTGTTTGGTATAATTAACCTTAAGCTGCCTTTTCCCAATTCATCATTATAAAGCACACACAAAAGGGAATGATATCACTGCTCTTCATTCATGCTTATACAGAGCCTTGTGAGCCACAGAGAGCTGAATACATATTTAGACCATCAAGAATTACAGTTCTGGGCGTTGTGCATCTTGTCATTCTAGCTGTAAATAAGAAGAGGGCAGTTCTTGCCTCAGGGAATTAAAGCAATTTGACAATAGATGTCTAAAATATTCTGGAGGTGACCAACCTCTGAAATGGACCAGCAGTATTGAGCAGATTCATACCAGGCCTAAATTTAATGTTAGGTGTCTAATACTAGGCTGGCCTCAATTATGGTGATTCACAATGTTTTCCTGTAACACATAAAGAAAGAACAAAACTATTGTTTGGAGAAGCCTGAATTCTCCAAACTTGTTAGACGTGTAGTTTATTTCTGTTCTGAGGAGATGAGGGAAAAAAACCTTAACAATCCCCCACCTTTGCATGTAATGCTTCTGTTCATCAACAAGCAATAATTTCTCCATTGCTTCAGTGATCTTTTGTCATGATTTCTTTTTCCCATCCAGCTAACTCAGATGCTGAACAGAGGAAAGTTTAATTCCTTGTTGGCTCTGAGTATTTTTTTCATCATATCTTTCTAATGCATGAAAGGATTTGGTTTGAAAACACCAAGTTTTTTAGGCAGCTAACAAAGATGTCTTTTTTCTCTACTTTTTCTTGGAATTGCTTCTTAGGAAAAAAATCACGGAGGGGGGTTAATTTTTTAAATAAAAGCTGCTACTTGTAAAAGACCTTTACATGCTTAAAAAATTGAAAGAAATATTGAAACTTTTGATACACTACACAATGCCCTTCACATGAAAATCATTGTAGAGCACTGAAATGCTCTGTAGTCTTTGTGTTGTGATAATCTACTGTATAAAACTAAGCAGTCATAAAAGTAACCTTTTAAGCAAAAGGTTGCTATTTCATCTGGCAGTATAGTTGTTATAATAACAGCATATCTGAGACATGAGAGACTTTAAGAAAAGGGTAGACAAAAAGAACTTTAAAGCAGCCAGTGTCTATTTCCACTAAGCTACTAAATCACCTCTTATTTCAGACCAAGATATATGTTTAAATTTCCATCCAAATTCTAATCCAGTGGGTTTAAGCTAAGGTAGTATCTGCTGCTGAACTGGATCTGCTTTTGGATTAAGGTTCCAGAAATGCTTTTTTCTTAATCATGCCAAGCCACTTGGCAAACTGTGTGCATACAGACTCAGGGTACAGAAGTCTCTCTTCTGTTTCAGGTTAATATATGTTTTAATCTTTCTCCTTCTGCTAGTGACACAAGATCTATGGAAAAAAAAATCTGCTTTAGAGAATACACTTTCATTGTAACACTATAGTGTGATATATTAGTAGAATAATGGCATACTTTAAAATGATTCATGCATAAGTACACAGCTAAACACTGTGCCAGACTACACACCCAAAGGGTTGATATTCACTATACCTAATTTAGGCCTATACCTAATCTCTTGGGCCTTCAGTTCAATGCTTGCTCCCTCTACATAGTGAAGCATGATAGACATTTCTAAAGGTTAATTTTAGGGGAAGAAAATTGATTTCCAGAGGTGTCTCCATCAACAAGAAGAACAGTGTGTATTGTTGCAAGCCTTAACCAGGATGAATCTAATTTAAAAGGCATTTTCAGCTCACATTTTGCAAAATGTGAGCCCTCTCTGAAAGGAAACAGGAGACGTGATTACTCAGGATTTGAAGAATTCTGAGGTTCTTAATCACATTTTTTCTCCAGCACGTGCTCCAGTCACACTGCCCAAGTCACAGAAACAAAAACAGAATAATGAACTACCTGCAGTAGGAAAAAATTAAGTTCAGGAACATATAAGGAAGCTGAACATGCACAGGTCCATGGGGCCTGATGACATGCATCTGTGGGTCCTGAAGGATCTGGCAAATGAAGTGGTTAAGCCAATATATATCATATTTGATAAGTCACAGCAGTCCAATGAAGTTCCACTGAAAAGGGAAAACAATCTCAATTTTTAAAAAGGGAAATAAGGAAGACCCAGAAAACTACAGGCTGGTCAGTCTCATCTCAGTGCCTGGCAAAATCATGGAGTAGCTCCTCCTGGAAATTTGACCAGCAGATTGAGGGAGGTGATTCTCCCCCTCTACTCCACTCTCGTGAGACTCCCACCACTGCTGCATCCAGCTCTGGTGCACCCAACACACGAGGGACGTGGACCTGTTGGAGAGAGTCCAGAGAAGGGCTATGAAGATGACCAAAGGGCTGGAGCACCTTTACTATGAACGCTGAGAGAGCTGGGGTTGTTCAGTCTGGAGAAGACAAGACTCCAGGGAAATCTTGTAGCAGCCTCCCAGTGTGTAAAGGGGGCCTGCAAGAGAATTGGAGAGGGACTTTTTATAAGGGCAAGTAGTGATGGGGCAAGGGGTCTATTTGATGGCTTCAAACTGAGAGTAGGTTTAAGTTAGATAAAAGGGAGAAGGGCTTTCCTGTGCGGGTGGTGAGGCACTGGAACAGGTTGTCCAGAGAAGTTGTGGATTCCACATCCCTGGCAGTGTTCAAGGCTGGGTTGGATGAGGCTTTGAGAAACCTGCTCTAGTGGAAGGTGTCCCTGCTTGTGGTACAGGGATTGGAACTAGGTAATCTTTAGGATTCCTTCCAACCCAAACTTCTACGTTTCTGTGATTGCATTATTATCTGATTATCTGCATGAGAACAAAATCTTAGAGTGCAGTGCAATGACTATCTCTATAAATAAAAAAAGATGACTGAAGCAGTAGATCTGAGGACTTATGTGCAAACCTTATTTCTTCTCTGTGGAATATTCAGAGGTTTTGTTTTGGTCTTCTACCTTATAAGAGTTTTGCTGATATTCAATACATAATATTTGATGAAATGGTTCTCCAGGGGCTGAAAAAAATTGATATCAATGTATGCCTTTACCATCCATCTGTAAAAGTGGAAGTTTCTAAATTAGGAAGGTTCTACCAAACTACTTTATAGTCAAGACCTTTTATTCTTAGATAGGATCATTAACTTCCCCACCTGGTGGGAAGAAAAGAAAGCTTGCATAGCTTGTACCACCTTTGAAGTATAAAGCTAGACAAATAAGGACTTGTCTTGTTCTTTCAGGTTATGTACGTGCAAACAGAAACAGTGACAGATGGATGATAACATTGCCAGGGATGGATGATTACAATTCCATTGTATTTGTACATTGTGGTTATAAATAGGATCAAACTTATAAATTTTTATTAAATGTGGAATCTCCCTATCAATCAACAGATTTCCCTGATCCCTCTAACTCCATTTTGAAGCAAACAAACTTTAGTTATAAAACTTTCAGGACACAATCTTTTGATCTATATTTCTCTTTGCCTTCCTGCTGGCCCAGAGAAGATCTATACAGTCAGGATACTGTACCTATTGGGGGTTTGATCAAGCCACTATAAAACTGCTGCCAATAAAGCCAGTCATTTATGTAACTCGAAACATTCTGCCATGCAAAAAAAGTTGACTGCTGAGCACCAGGATTTCTAAAATATTCCTACACAATGGGTCATAGATTTCGCCATGTCACTTATTTTACCATTTCAGTGCAATACCATATGTCCCCATACAATTTTGTAATGTGGCCCATATGCTTGCTTTTCATGATGAAAACCAAGAAGGCAGCAAATTATCTGCAGCACTGACACACAAACTGTATTTTTTTTTTTACTTCTGGGTTTAGATTAATTCTTTTATTTTTTGTATTTTGCTGCTTAATTGCTCTCCACTGAATGTCCATATTTCATGAAAAGTTTTGAACAACTCTTTCGTGATGGAATGTTCCTGAATGTTCCTAAATAACAAGAGTGGCAACATACTCTATTTAATTTTTGAGATAGAGATGTTATTTATGAAAAATATAGTCTAAATTTAGTGTTCTGCAAAACATTAAGAGAAAACAAACTTTAAATCTAATTCTTCCTGACAAGCAGAATTATGTCAGAAGTTAATTTGGCCAAAACAGAAATCTGTGTTTCAGCTGTGAACACGGAAATGGGTTTGAGTGTCTACTGATGAAACTCTTACCAGGTTTGAGATGAACAGGAAAAACTGAATGCAATGAGGAATGGTTAAAAGTGACCCAAACCATGACTCTCTCCACCTCCATGTGCGTAAGCGTGTGCTTTTGTGGTTTTATGTGAAAATAACTATGTAGCTTTGGTCTTTGGACTTTTGGTAGAATAATGTTTTAATCTTGATGTGGCTCAACTAAGTACGTAACTACATATAGAGCAGTAAAATAGCTGTGGCCTTTTTTTGAGGCAGAAAAGATTCATTAAAGATACAGATGGTCTGCTTAAGTCCTCTGCTGTGTTGCAGTATGCTTTATTGAGCATTCTGATTTTTACAGGGTATGGCATACTTCTTATTTTTTAAACTTCTACTAAAATTCTTCATAATTACAAATTATGGCACAGATCCTCTATTAAGGGACATTTGGAAAAACTAACAAAAGCAGGTTAAATATGTGAGTTCAAACCATATTACATGGCCGTGTGGACACTTGATCTGGTAATTAAAATGTCATTCATTCAATTTATAAATCATATTAAAGCCACCAGTTCAGCAGGAGGAGATCCACAAAGAGATTCAGGCAGATCAGCAAGTCCACGTAGAAATCCTATTCAGCTTAATTTTTATGATGCCTGGAATTTGCAGTTGCCACAACTACAAATATAACCCCAGCTGATCTTTCCTTACCCTGAAAAGCAGGTAAAAGAAAGGTTAGCATAAAAATTTTAATTCAGCTGGTAACTCTTTAATGTTTTTGAAAGTGTTTTTACCATGCAACTTTCAAACACTGTAGTCCTTTGCCTACCCCAAGCACTGTGGACAAAGACAAGATGGAATTAAAACTGAAATTTCAGAACATTTACAGAGTTAATGCAGAATGTAAGTGCTATTTAGCAGAGTTGGGTTGGTTTTGTTTGTGGAGGCTTTTCTTTTTTCATTTTTGAGCAGATAATGAACCCTTCCAGGCTGACTGAGCTCACCGTATAATTTATCAGGGCGTATGGATGCTGCAATGTGGACTTCTCCTGAGGCCCATTACTTCCTGATCTCTGCTATCAGATCAGATTTATGACACGGATAAAGAAGAATTTGGGTCCATTTAATGTTTATTGCTTATTGACCACTAAAACTGCTGAAGTGATTTCTAGCAGCAGAGAACATTATATTGGAGATCAGGATTTTGCGGGGCCTTTTTATCTCAGGAAGTGTTGATCCTTCGTAAGGCCTATCAGCTTTCTGATTCTCTGCTGTAGAGCAAAGACCTTTCCTGTCTCCAGCAGGGCTTTCTAGTTGAAACTCATACCTGAAGATACTATAAGTGCATAAACCAGTTTACTAAGACATGTTAATCCTAAAGTAAAAGAAATCAAATGATTCAGCTGAATGCTTTCTGCTTTAAATTCAGCAGTCCTTAGAGGCTGCCAGTCAGGCTCAATGGAGACAAGGTCGGTGGACATAGTGGAATTATATCTCCAAACAAACCTTTGCGTGTTTGTTTCGTACTTCCTTCGAAAGGGCACAATGGCCATTTTTTCTTAGTCCATAAGTGGGTAATTGCACTTTCTGCTCTTGTAAAGGAGGACTTTTTTCTGCTTTCATTTGTTGGTTTTTAGCTTCAACTTCTTTCACTAGTTTAGCTTCAACAATCTTTCACAGATTTATGTTTTTAATGTCTTTGTGCCATTTTGGTATCACATTCATGAAAACTCTATACAGAATTCATGGTTAAAAACAAAAATTTTGGAAACGATTTCGTTTCTGCACTGACAGAGCTCTACTTTCAGAACAGTACTATTATGAAGTGAAGGCTGATAGTATAGGTAGTATATTTTGAATAGTTTTTCATTTAACTACTTCTTCGTGGCATATATCAAGAGCTTAGGTGGAGGGAGTGGTTTAGAGTCAGATGAGCACCAAAATACATAAATGCTTTGAGTTTTCAAAACTGAGCTGAAAAACAAGCTTTCCAGCCTATTTCTGCTTTAGTATGGTCTGGAAATACTGCATCATCAGCACTGGAACAATAGTTAATTACTCCATCTTATCAGTGGGAGGGCACTTCTTGCCAAAACTAGTGCTGGCCAGGCCTAGATAATTCCCCAGCACTGTAAAGGGAAGTAGAGAGAATGTACTCTAAAAGTAATAGAAAAGTGAGGGAAGCCCTCTGAAGATGGAAAAATGAACGTGTTTTTAGTATCAGTGGGCAACATTTCCAAAAGCAGTCAAGCAACTTCAAACTGTAATCATTAAGGTGATTTTGAAAAAGTTAGCCAGTACCAGCAAAGTTACAGACTTTCTGCTGTTTCAGAGTTCTGAGTATTGTGCTATTTACATTTTGCTCCAAATAGCATAAAACATCAAGTAGAAAGCTAAACATCAATTAAAAGTAAAAATTATTTTGCTCAGGTTAAGGTCTAGTTTTTGAAAACTATTTAGTCTACTGAAAACAAGACACATTTAAAAATGGGCTAACATTACTGTTAGAGTTCAAAATGGTAAAAAATGGGTGAATGGCTCAAAAATCAGCTCATTCCCACTTGAATCAGGTTTCTTCTGGTATTGTATGAGGTAATACCATGGTTATCTTTTTCATGGAATGAGTTTGGGATGTTGGTTTCATCAGGAGGAGGTTCTAATTCTGGATGAGTATGTTTTTAAAGAGATCTTCCATCAAGGGTTTTCCTGTCGGATACAGTAGCAAGAGTCAAGATCTGTGTCCTCAAAAGACTGGCTCATGAAAATAAGAGAAACAGTACCAGTTCCTTGGTTATAATATTTAGTCTATTTAGTTTATACTCTGCCATATAAAGGCAATTAAAAATTAGTGCTGGTTTTGCTGTAGCTGTGATAGTTCAGAAGGTGTTTCATGGGTATTTTAGCTGTCAAGTAACTTATGGCAGAGAGGTGGAACATATATACCCAGAGAGAGAGACTTTCTATCCATATTTTATCTATGTTAGTGATTATGCTTCGGAAGCTTGTTTCCTGCTATCCCCTGACATCCTGATCTCTTGGCTAAAAGAAGCTGTTTGGGGATTTCTTTATAATTGATAAGAGTTGTTTGGGAAAGCTGTAGTATAATAACTATGCCAGAAACTGTCCTTAGAGGTGACATTCCATTGGCCTGAAGGAGTCCTTTTGTTGGCATCCTCAAAGAGAATTATCTATACTAGCACAAAGATTTCTTGCTGTGGTGGTAACCATAGTTTACAAGTTTTTTTGCAGACACAGTCGTATCATGTAGGGCTGACTTTTTCACATTTATAGCTGCTTCATTTATACTTAACAAATGTTTCACACCTGTTTATTCATCAAAATCTTACTTTCCTATCTTTTCAATCTTCCCTTTCCTTGAACTCCCTAGTGGACACTATATCCCTGTGCCAGATACCACTGTGGGAATAAAGAGCACGAGACTTTGCAAATGCCAATAACACAAGTAAAGACTCATGAAGATAATCATAGTATCTCAGTGCTTGAGGGAAATACCACTTCATATGTAGCACAAACCTATTCTTGTCTTTTCCCTCTTTTATGGTAAGACTATATGTGTACTATGATACACACTATAATTATGTAAGAATTTAGAGGTTTTTTCATCTTTCTGCTTCTTCTATTTGGGCATGAATCTATCCCAAAGCAGCAAGTCCTGTATGTAATCAAAAAGGAACTGAGATAGAAGGTTGTTCTGCCATCTTGGGAAACAAATAATAGTCTCACAGCATAGTTTTTAACCAGTTTCCTTTGAAGCATCAGAGATCATACAATGATGCAAATCTAGTTAATCTACTGACCAAAAACAATGGGATAATTAATGGAATGCTTCAGCTTTGAAATTGAATTCTTATGATCTAAGAATTATGAGTTGGATGGCAATCACTCTTTGAACTATTTGAAGGATTTGGATATAATTTTCACCCCATAAGTCATGGAGGATGTGATTACTGAGCTGTCACATAACTACAGAGAGTTTGCTCAGGGATAGATGTTTTACAAAACTGAAAGAAACAAAATATTTATTTTCATTTTATTATGTATCTTTGTTGTTTGGAATTTTCTTCATCAAAGTCTTTAGAGGTTGTAAGGCAGAGTTTAAGTGCACTTGGAAAGTATATTTCTTTTCAGGTTACATGAAAAAGCACTAAAGCAGTTGATCCACTTCTTTCTGGACAAGGCAAAGCGCATGAAAAGGTGCGAGCTTTTTTTGTATGTACAAATGCTTCTGCATGCTGCAATTATCATCTCTTGCAACAAAGTAAAAACAGGGAATATTTCTCATTAAAACTTCAGGGTTTTTTCCACCATTCTTTTCCAGCGAAAATGCTTAAAAGAAAATGCAAATGCAGTGGTTGATGTAATTTATATTCCCTTAAAGAGCTCTGTGCACAACCAGGTTGATACAAATCACTCAGCTTTAATGAGCTTCAGATCAGGCACGTAGACAAAAATTTCAATACTTATCATTGCCTTAATTGTATATTCATTTTGATAATACACACCTTGCCCCAGGGGTGTGGTAACTAAGGTCAAGTTTATTCTTGGATCGCTTTATGTATGAGCTGATGGATAGTAAAGCATTCCTCATGTGGGTGCAGTTAGCCTGGCATTGTTCTGCCATAGAAACACACCCTTCCCTAAAAAAAGGACAGTTTGATGCTATAACTGTCTGAAGATAAGGAATTTCTGTCAGCATAGTTGTGCCAACCAGGAATAAATCCAATACATGAGTGTCAAAAGTCTGAAGGGGGAAGCAGACCTCAGCAATGGTGCAATATGGTCCCTGTGCTGAGAATGATGAATATCACTAACTCCCTGGGAAGATGTATGAAATGCATACATATTATTTCAGATCATTGCCTGTTCCATTTCCATATCCAGTGCCTCTCCCAAATGACTTGCTCAGTGTAATAAAATAAAAGTATTATATTTTATCTGATGTTTTCTCTACTGTTCTCAACCACCTCCCTATCTTGTATTCTTTCATCTCTACGACTCACCTTTTTTCCTTTGAAAAAACAAGTATATCAGGGCATTCAGGATGTAGTAGAGAAAGTAAGAACCTGGTGAGTTTGTTTGATCTCTTTTCCAGGCATTCTGTTGGATTAAAAAAAAAGAAAAAAACAAAAGCAATTCCTCAAGTGGAATATGAATGGACATGTCTGGAAACTTGAGAAAACTAGGTTGACAATGCCATTATTCATTTTCTAGTGGGATTTCAGATACATTTGCTGCATTGGGTCATGAAAATTTGTATTGATGCAATATGCTACCTAGGAACCTCAGTCACAGTTCAGAGCACACTGTGAGGCTCATAGAGGCAAACAAAAAAGTATTTTGTGTCCTAAGGAGTTTACAGTCTGAATGGAAAATCAGATAGCATACAGATAAAATCAAACAGTGGAGAATACAAGGTAAGTAGTAATCAGGTTTTTGCAATGTCAAAACAGATATAGGGAAACCTGTCGTGAGAGAGAGGAAAGTGAAAAGAGCTAGGCTTATTTTGTCTGTCAAAGTCAAGGCTGAATGTAGCATTCAAAGATACATTTTAGTGATAGATAAACATCAGGAAAAGTGAAGAGCTACTGAAATATAAGGATACATCAGGAAAAGTGAAGAGCTACTGAAATATAAGGATAGTTCAAATCAAAATGCGCACAATTTCATCCTGAATGCAGTTAGCTAGAAGATTCGTATCTCTTGGAATTACAGAAATGTCCTTCCAACATGTGAAGTGAGAAGAAAGAAATGCAATTTCTTTAAGATAGAACATGAGGCATTTACAGCAAGATAGGGAGGATCCTGGATTTAGGATCTACAACTTGGCATATGAAACTGGCTCTTCAACTTGCTGATATCTGCAAGAGGGGTTGGATGAAAACTTGATTGATGTTTGATGATCCTCTCAATTTGCACTCCAATCACATTGAACTTAATTAGCTCTTCACTTTAGAGTCTCTGCCAGGGAGGTACAGGAACAAGGAAGAATGTCCTCTTTTCCACCCTTCAATGCAAAATATGGCTTCTGGGAAAGATGGAGTTTTCTTTCATAAGTCAGTGACCAGTGAGAAGTCCTTGAGGTACTTAAGATCATTTTGGCTCATGTCCTCAAGGCTAAACCCAGTCATTATATTTCAGGATATATGTACTTTTTTTTCTATAAAACCACTAACAGATTGGTATTTGGATTTTGATGGGGAAATTGCCTTCTTCTGTTCTATTTTCATCTAACAAACCCCTAGCTTATGACATGGACCTCAGATACTGCATTTCCCCCTCTTTTCCCTGGTCCATTCCCTTGGGACAGGCTAGTTTTTGGCACTTTTGTATGTGAAGCTTCTAATAATGTTCCAAAGATTTCAGGGTGGTTTTTTTTTTGTTTTTTGGGGTTTTTTTTGTGTTTTTTTTTTTGTGTGGTTTCTGATCTATGGGATCATGTAGTATAGAGCTCTCTGGCTCTGTATTAAATGTGAAATACCTCATTGCCTTCAATTGCAAAGGATTTAGCCTTTTAGTTTCACAAAAAAGACAGCGAGGTAACTGTGGATACTTTTTGTTAATACAGGGGAAGGGAGGACAGAAGAAAAGCATGAAAATGCTTGTCTAAAATACCTGCACATGAATGCTGTAGGCTGACTTCCCAGGGGCAAAGTTTTGCTAATTAGAGAGCTTACATCCTTGTCTTTCCAGTGCATTACCTTCAGCAGTCTGCAAGTACAAGGGAAACAGCTTTTGTGAGGTGGAGGTCTCTGGTGAAGGAGAGGGAATGATTGGGAAAAAGGGTGTGGAGCATTGTATCTTCAAAGAGCATGCCATGGGGCAGGGCATGAAGCCATTCTTGGAGAGATTTACTGTGAGAAGGATAATAAAGCAGGAATGGGGAAAACCTGGATTTTTGCTCCCAGAACTCAGAAGACCAAAGGCAGCTGTGGCTGATCACAAAAGGAGTTCAGACCAGTATCTGCCACCAGCCCTGGCAGCAGAAAAGGATAATTTTTTAAATCCATATATGGAAGCTGCGTGAAATTCCCTTGAAGTGATTTGACTCTATTTAATAATCACAGGAGAGACTGTTAAATGTTTCTGTAGCAAAATCCACATGGTGTCTCCATTGACTCCTTATTAATTGAGGGATTTACCTGATGGACAGATGAATGTAGATTGAGGGGTGATCAAGAATTCATGGGCCCAGTAAACTGAGACTAGACAGCGTTCAATCGGAGGGCATAAAATCTCTGCTCCTGGCACTTTTTTGAGTCTGCCATTCAGTCAAAAGTTTTACAGTATTGATAAAAGTCACAGGAAATAAAAACCAGCAAACTAAACAAATAAAGTACAATTCAGACCATATAATTCCAAATTCCACTAGAACTTTAGGTTTTGGAAAAACTTTTTTGCTTTGTAGAGGTATATATTTTACTTAAAAATTTTCCAATATATCTACTTACGACACCTTTTACCTGAGGCCAACTAGATGTAGGCTGCTGACCTGCCGCTGAGCACAGATAAGACATTGTCAGGATCTGGCATCCAGGTAGGGGTTCCCCAGACCCATCCCAGGGATTCAACAGCTGTTTTTCAACAGAAGTTCTTCTAAAGAAATAAATCTGGCTGAATAAACAATCACTTTTGGGTAAGGTATTACCTCATGTAAGTCATATAGGTCTTATTCCAGCACTGGATCAGAAGAGGAGGCTGGTGTCTGCTGCAAACTTAATCAAATTCTCCAAAGCAATTAGGAAATGACCTGCTGAAAGTTTCTTATCAAGGAGGAAATGAAATGTAGGCCTCTTAGTGGAATCACTACCTTTTGTTTCAATTTTAAATTATTGTAGTGTTATCTAACTGCTGAAGTTCTCATTTTCCAAATAAAAGCCCATCTCTTATCTAAATTCTGCTAAATTCTTTGCCTCAGACAAACCTCATGATACTGAGAAAAACAGATTAGCTTAGTGAATAAAAGAGATTGCATGCAACTTCTGCCTTTTATCAGCCTTAAATCAGTGCCTTTCACATTCCTTCCTCTTCTTTTATGGTAAGAGAAATTGAAAATATGTTGACTTTGCCTTTGCCATTCATTGCTTGATATTATCCCCAAGATTTCAAATAAAATTGTTGCTATACATAACATTAGATCCTGATATGTGAATGTGAATCCATTATTTGTGTGAGAAAGAAGACATTTATTTTACATTTTTTAAAACATGTTTAAAAATATGTCTTATGGAAAGTGAAAGGAAGATGCAGAAAACTATGGTGTGATCAGAGTATAAATCTGTCCTGAAACAATGCTTTTACTCTAAGTTCTGGCAACAAATACAAGACTTCTGTGTATGAAGAGCATTCAGAACTGGACACTGCAAGCTGAAGAAGGAATAATAGGTAATCATGGGAATTCTGACAGCCATTAGAAATCACTTACTCATGAGGATAAAACAGCTGATTTCATCGCTGATCTTTAACATAATTAACAAGCATGAAAGCTAGGGATTTGGCTAATGCAGTTTCTATTCAAAGAGTAAGATGAATCCTTTATAATGGAGGAAGATTTTTTTTCAGTGACTGTATGTGATCACCATGGCATAATAATATTGAATCATGCCATTACTAAGCATTTCTCAAAACCTCACCATTTACTCTTGAACTTTTATTCATTTGTATTGGACAACTGTAATGTTTCCCTCTTTTGTGTTATAGAGGGAAAAAACCCCCATCTCTCTTGAGAAGTGTTTCTCATCTGTTTTTCATCAGAGACCAACAATTCTTGTTTATAACCTTGGATTTTAATTGTAAATGCAAACCCGCCATTTTGGAAAGTTTATGAGTTTGCAAATACACCTTGAGTAAATTTTCAGTGCTTGGAATCTGAACATGTTTTTTAGCAGCAGCTGGCGCTTGGTCCTGCATATGTATAACCTTAAACTTTTAGCTTCATGCTGAGAATATAACCAAGCAACCTGCTAGCTTTCAAGCTATCATTATTACGTCCTTGATTATCTCCACATTGTTTGGCTAAGGAAAGGAGTCTTTTGAAACTTCTTGAAAGTCACTCAAGGGGTTTCTTCCATCACCTCTTCACCAAAGAGCTGAGTATTGACTCGATGATGTGGTTTGGTACTGCACAGTCATGCACTGCATTGCAAAACATTTCACTTACAAGAAATTAAGCCAACTTACAGAAAAGCAAATCACATAGCATCTGTAAGCACAGCCCTGATAGAAAAGAGTCCCTCTGTCCCCAGACTAGAAATATTGCTGCAAGCATGTGGCTATATACAATGTTTTGGGAGAAGCAAGGTCCCACCACAGACTTCCTATATAATTTGGGCAAGTCACTTTTTAATCTCTCTCTCAATTTCCCATCTTTAAGGGATGGACCACAATACTTTGATTGTCTTGCCTGTGAGGCAGTTTGTGAGGGTGTTTGTGGCACAGACTGTCTCTAGTTTAAAAGCACAATGCTTAGTACAGTGGAGCTATGACCAAAACACATTTCCCTAGGGACTTTTGCAATAAGTATGGCATGTATTTGTCTTCATCTAGGCAGAGTACATATTTTTTAGCCAGACAGGCAGAGTCTGGAGCTTTAGAGATCCATAGTACTGCTATGATAGAGGGTTTTTCTCACCATGTCTTTACAGAGCAGACTGACAGCAGTTTACAGGTTTCTTTCACTCTTTTGGTTGCCCTTTTGCAGGAGTAAAAGGGACCTCTCAGTCTAAAGGCTCTTTGAGCAGGCAAAGGTCAGAGGCTAATAACAGGATCTTGAGGTCCCTGCTGTGACCAGCGGAGACCTACAGATGGAATAATTTTAATGAACTTCACATGTTTGTAGTGTTGACATTTACTTGAGAGATAATTTCCTTGACTCCTTTTATAGTCATTGAAGCCAAACAGTCACTTCCAAGATGGGATGCATTTGCCCTAGTTAAAGTTACTATTTTAGGGTGACATAAATCATCCCCTGCAGTTTCCTATTTCTTTTCATTGACTACAAAGAGAGCCCAAACAATTACCTCATGTGCAAACTGCTACTCTGTAGATCTGGACTTCAGCTTGTGGTGCTCATACAACATCTATGGAGTCACCATACCTTCCCAACAAAGGCAGTAGCACTCTCTCCATCTTATTTTTTCTCTATGGGGAAACTGAGGAGCAGCGATATGATCATGGTGCAAGGCCACCAAGGAGTCTGATATTGACCCAGTGTTTGTTACACTGAGTAACAGTGCAGACCCAGAACTGCTATTTGCTACAGCTTTGCACCACTTGGTTGAGACACCCTATGGTTGAAACTGCTGGATGCTTGGATCTAAAGATCTTAGATAAATCTGCCTCAAACTAGAAACACAAGTTGGACCTCATAATTGATACCTATCATTAATACAATGGTTTATACATTTTAAGAAAAAGAAATCACCAAAGGCACCACAATAGCAGCTGCAAAGGCCACCTGAACTATTTCCTTAGACATGTGGAAACTGCTATTGGATGAGAGCTCTTCTGAGTCATTTCCAAACCAAATAAAAAGCATGCTATGTCTGCAATAGCTGAGTATCATAGGTCTTAAGATAAAAAATTCCCATGGCTTCAACTAATTTTGAATTTCTAGGGTATAAACAGAAGGATTAGTAAAGGTGGTGTCATGTGGCATGTGTTAAATAAAAACAAGTGGAATAACTGTTAATAACTAATTAGCAAGCTTGTCAGCAGCATGCTATCTAGCTGCTGAATAATCAACTGCTTAAAGCATGGTGTCCATTCCGTGGGACAAGGTGGAGCAGAGCAGCTTGTGGTAATGGCCTTCTCATGTGGTTTCTCTGAAATACTGGAACTGATGTGACTAAGTTTCACCGTTTGGTCAAGTCTGTCCAGGGGAGAAGATTAAACACACATAATCTTTGCCACTTATTACACAGCTGTATCAGAGCATGTTTCTAGTCACTGCCAGGATGCGTCCCTTTGTGCAGACTGCTAATGACAAGTG
>VXAD01001115.1:700077-710666 GCA_013399195.1 Dicrurus megarhynchus
TATATGAGGCAGAGTAGTATCAAAAAACACTGGCTGCGTGATGCCTATTATTTAAATGAATTTCACTTTTTGTCTGACTTGATTGATGAAACATTATGTAAATCAGGGAAGAACATTGCTTTCTGTAGCTGTTTAAAATTATAATTTCTAATGTAATGAAATATGAGATTTCATATTAGAACCCCAACATGTTAGGATAGGGAAAGGACAGTGGCGCAGAAAGTGATACACAGGAAGTTCCATTTCAATACAAGGAAGAACTTTACTGTGCAGGTGACTGAGTACTGGAACAGGTTGCCCTGAGAGGTTGTGGAATCTCCCTCACTGGAGATACTCAAGAANGTGGAGCTATGACCAAAACACATTTCCCTAGGGACTTTTGCAATAAGTATGGCATGTATTTGTCTTCATCTAGGCAGAGTACATATTTTTTAGCCAGACAGGCAGAGTCTGGAGCTTTAGAGATCCATAGTACTGCTATGATAGAGGGTTTTTCTCACCATGTCTTTACAGAGCAGACTGACAGCAGTTTACAGGTTTCTTTCACTCTTTTGGTTGCCCTTTTGCAGGAGTAAAAGGGACCTCTCAGTCTAAAGGCTCTTTGAGCAGGCAAAGGTCAGAGGCTAATAACAGGATCTTGAGGTCCCTGCTGTGACCAGCGGAGACCTACAGATGGAATAATTTTAATGAACTTCACATGTTTGTAGTGTTGACATTTACTTGAGAGATAATTTCCTTGACTCCTTTTATAGTCATTGAAGCCAAACAGTCACTTCCAAGATGGGATGCATTTGCCCTAGTTAAAGTTACTATTTTAGGGTGACATAAATCATCCCCTGCAGTTTCCTATTTCTTTTCATTGACTACAAAGAGAGCCCAAACAATTACCTCATGTGCAAACTGCTACTCTGTAGATCTGGACTTCAGCTTGTGGTGCTCATACAACATCTATGGAGTCACCATACCTTCCCAACAAAGGCAGTAGCACTCTCTCCATCTTATTTTTTCTCTATGGGGAAACTGAGGAGCAGCGATATGATCATGGTGCAAGGCCACCAAGGAGTCTGATATTGACCCAGTGTTTGTTACACTGAGTAACAGTGCAGACCCAGAACTGCTATTTGCTACAGCTTTGCACCACTTGGTTGAGACACCCTATGGTTGAAACTGCTGGATGCTTGGATCTAAAGATCTTAGATAAATCTGCCTCAAACTAGAAACACAAGTTGGACCTCATAATTGATACCTATCATTAATACAATGGTTTATACATTTTAAGAAAAAGAAATCACCAAAGGCACCACAATAGCAGCTGCAAAGGCCACCTGAACTATTTCCTTAGACATGTGGAAACTGCTATTGGATGAGAGCTCTTCTGAGTCATTTCCAAACCAAATAAAAAGCATGCTATGTCTGCAATAGCTGAGTATCATAGGTCTTAAGATAAAAAATTCCCATGGCTTCAACTAATTTTGAATTTCTAGGGTATAAACAGAAGGATTAGTAAAGGTGGTGTCATGTGGCATGTGTTAAATAAAAACAAGTGGAATAACTGTTAATAACTAATTAGCAAGCTTGTCAGCAGCATGCTATCTAGCTGCTGAATAATCAACTGCTTAAAGCATGGTGTCCATTCCGTGGGACAAGGTGGAGCAGAGCAGCTTGTGGTAATGGCCTTCTCATGTGGTTTCTCTGAAATACTGGAACTGATGTGACTAAGTTTCACCGTTTGGTCAAGTCTGTCCAGGGGAGAAGATTAAACACACATAATCTTTGCCACTTATTACACAGCTGTATCAGAGCATGTTTCTAGTCACTGCCAGGATGCGTCCCTTTGTGCAGACTGCTAATGACAAGTGCCAGCATCGTGCCAGGCCCAGGTGATGCAAGATCTATTTCTAGGCATTTGAACTCTTGTCAGATTTCTGGGGGCCAGATAATGAACCTTACTGTTTCTGCAGAAGTGCTCTGTTGAGAGTGCTGCTAGCCACAATCCTGATCTCTGTTGTGGCATAGTGATTTGCACCCTGAGCTCAGAAAGGGCCTCTGAAAACACAGAGGAGCCTTTAGGGAACACAGCAGCTTTAATGAGCAGGCTGCAACCAGTTTAGGGACAGTTACTCCCCTCCAAGATGCCTGCCTTGCTTCTGGTGCTTCACTCCACTGTGCTTCTCCTTTTTGGCATGTCCTAGTTTCTTGCTTTTTTCCTTCACCATTGGCACCTTACTTCTCTTCCACCAACCTCTTCTTACTCTCTTTCAACTTTCTGAGCATGATTTTAAATCATTCCTAGAGTAAGTCTAATAAGAATATATAGTCCTCTAAAGGTAATATCACAAATAAGCCAATGTAGGGATCTAGATTAGAGGCAGGTTGAATATTTTTCCAACTTGCTTTCATCTCCTCATATTCTCTGAACTCGTCTATGTCAAACTCCCTAATTGCCCATAATAAATTCAAATAAATGAGGAATAAATCACAAAAGTTGTTTGGCACTAGGATGGCCAAGAGAGGAGAGTTGCTCTGAGAGCATCATCTGAAGAAAAAGCTACAATACAAGCTCAGATCATTNTATTTAAATGAATTTCACTTTTTGTCTGACTTGATTGATGAAACATTATGTAAATCAGGGAAGAACATTGCTTTCTGTAGCTGTTTAAAATTATAATTTCTAATGTAATGAAATATGAGATTTCATATTAGAACCCCAACATGTTAGGATAGGGAAAGGACAGTGGCGCAGAAAGTGATACACAGGAAGTTCCATTTCAATACAAGGAAGAACTTTACTGTGCAGGTGACTGAGTACTGGAACAGGTTGCCCTGAGAGGTTGTGGAATCTCCCTCACTGGAGATACTCAAGAACCATCTGCCAGGATGCAAACCTGTGTGCTCTAGGTTGATCCTACCTGAGCAGGGAGGTTGGACCAGATGATCCACTGTGGTCCCTTCCAATATGACCCACTGTGATTCCGTGAGGGCATTAAACTTCTGTAGAGGAACTTTGTTTCAAGGACTGACTGTGCCAGTATAATATTTTTAATGGGTGTTGTGATTATCCTAATCATGAATCATAAATAACCTTGCCTTGCTGTAGAGACAGAAAAAGCTGATAGCCTATAGCTGATGTTCGTCTGGGATGCAATTAAGACAGTTGAGCCAATATTACTTTGTGACCCATTTTGTCATTTACTCTTACTCACAGCTCTTCTATACAGCTACTACACCCATGTATATTTACAAATTTCTTCAAGTAAACTCTTAAGCAATAATAGAAATACAACACATTTTGTAAAGTGGATTTTTGAAGACTTAAGGTTCAGGCTGGATATCAGGAAGAATTTCTTCACTGAAAGGGTGGTTAAGCATTGGAATGGGCTGCCCAGGGAAGTGATGTAGTTACCAACTCTGCAAGTGCTCAAGAAACAACTGGATGTGGCCCTTAGTGCCATGGTTTAGTTGGCAGGGTGGTGTTCAGTCAAAGGCTGGACTCGATGATTTTGGAGGTCTTTTCGAACCTTAATGATTCTATGATTCTATGAATTAACAACATGTTTTGTGTGGTTTTAATTAAGACCTGAGATGTAGGATGACACTAATTATTCAGAGCAGCTTTGGCTCACTCAGTGCTTATACTTGCTTATTTACTCTGACTACTCATGCTTTTATTCTATTCTAATTAGTTAATGCATTTATATTTCTTAAAAAATTCTAATTAACAGCATACTTGTCAGATTTTCATGTGGATTCCTCTTTTATGCTCATCGTTATTTGAAAATGTTCCCAGATTTCTAATACAATGCTAGTATTTGTGATGGGTTGACTTTGGCTGGCTGCCAGGTGCCCACCAAGTTGCTGTGTCATTCCCCTCTTCAGCTGGACAGGGAAAGAAAATATGACTAAATACTTGTGGGTCAACAGAAGGATAGAGAGATCGTTCAGAAATTACCATCATGGGCAAAACAAACTTGACTTGGGGAAATTAATCTTATTTATAGATAACGTAGAGTAATGACAAATAGGAACAAATCTAAAAATACCTTCCTCTCACCCCTCCCTTCTTCCCAGGCTCATCTGTACTCCCAACTCTTCTACTGCCTCCTCCAAGTGGTGCAGAGGGATGGGGAATGGGCCTTGCAGTCAACTCATAACACTTTATTTTTGCTGCGCCTTCCTCATCACACTCTACTTCAGTGTGCGGAAATCCCGCTCCAGCATGGGTTCTTCACAGGCTGCAGCTTCCTTCAGGGCATATCCACCTGCTCCCATGGGTGATCTTTCATGGGCCACAAGGTGGATCTCTGCTCCACTGTTGCTCTCCATGTGCTGCAGGGGCACAGTTGCCTTCACCGTGGGCTACAGGGGAATCCCTGCTCTGGTGCCTGGAGCACCTTCTCCTCCTCCTTCTTTGCTGATGTTTGTGTCTGGAAAGCTGTTACTCTCATGTTCTCACTCTTCTGTCCTACATGGTGCTGCATAGATTTTTTTTAGTATTTCTTAAATATGCTGTCACAGAGGTGTTACCAACACTGCTGATGGGCTTAGCTTTGTCCTGTCTTTGAGCTGTCTAGACCTGGCTCTGTTTGGCATTGGAGCAACGTCTGGTGTTTCATCTCAGAAGCCACAGCTGCAGCCCCCTTACTACCAAAACCTTGTCATGCAAACCCAAACCAATTTTCCTCTGTCTTCTCCTGATGTCTTAATTTTCTGTTCCCAAACTCTTCTATCATAGTTCTTCCTTCAAACTCTAGGTTGACAGATTCCTTTACCCCCACTCCCACCGCTGCCCTCCACTATATCTTCTAGTTCTTGCTTTATCTGGCCCTGCTGTTGCTATGTGTGCTCATCATCTCATCTTCATAATGTCATTACAAGCAACCTTAGTTTTTCAAATCAGCCAGCTCTCTCCTAGACTCAATACAGATGCCAGCAGAAGATCACTGCAAGGTCAAGAGAGTTTGCCATTCTGTTCCCATCCTGCATCAGGGGAGCTAAGAACCCTACATGAACAACAGCATACCCAGTTTTTGGTTTATCTGAGTTGATGCCTTCTTCTTTCTTTTATGTGGTTAGCAGGAGGATTCATGAGACACTTGAACAAGGCTAGGCAGATTTTTGCAAAGACATTAATTATGTCTTCCCAGTCAGAAGAACCATGCCACTGCCTAGGATTTGCAAGTTACAGATTCAAACCATGGAGGAGTTAGAGGGTTACAAAATGAAGATGTCAAGAACTGGGACAAACTCTCTCTTCCCCAGTAATTTAACTTTTGGAAATCATTGAAGCGTTGTTTGGAAAACAAATTTATAGCAGCCTGAGGCAAGCCCAGTGCTTACCATTGGTTCAACAAGGAGTCTGGAATGAGAAATGAGAGGCAGACAGAGGGAACCAAGGCAATGCTCAATCTAAAAGCTGGGGAAGAATTGATAGCAGATTGCCATGAGGATGCTTGCTGTGGAATGATGGGCTCTGAGCTCAGGTGAAGAAATGGCTGAAATCTGACAGAGTTGTGAGCAACAAAATTGTTGGTCCCACTGTGAGATGATTGTGTCAGGGGTGGATGTCAGGGTCAGGACACCAAAGGTCTGAGGAGAGTATGTAACCTGCTGACAACGTGCTGGAAGGCAGTATTTTGAAGACACATCTATCCTGCCGCTGGGTCAAACCCTCCTCTCAAATGCATCCCACTTCTTTCTGTGGAAGGATCTGTGCATTCCGCTCTCACCTGCAGATCTTGAACAAACTGGGACCTGCACAAAACTGATAGGATAGATATATCCTCTAGCAGGACACAATTCTAGTAACTGCCTCAATTTCAACTGGCCGTATCATATTATCTACTCACACACAACAGATAATATTTTTAAAATTTTCATATGAGTCACTGATAAATCTCTTATTAGCTTAGGGTTTCATTCATGTTCGAATGCTGCAAGCAAATGAAGGAAACAATGTGTTGTTTCCCAAGATCATATTCATCATGATCCTGGGACTGTTTTTACATCCAAGTTTATAGTCGTGTCTTTTGGTTTTTCATTGAACGGAGGGGTCAAGTGTAAACTGTATGTTTTCTTCAATCGCTGTCCTTGGAATTTTAATTGCAGAATAACTGTCTCTTGGAAGCCTGTTCTACTGAATCACGTCCATTCAGGGAGGTTTTAGTGTAAGCGACCTCAGATGAAATGAGAGCAGTTTCCACAAGCAGAGTTGTTAAGCAAGAAGAGCCAACATGCAAACTAGCAAATTGTATAGGGAAAAGTCACAATCAAGTCTGGGAAGGAAGCCTGCTAGTGTTTGTCTTGGGTGTGGGAATTCTCTGGAGACTCTGCAACACAAATGTGTTGCACAGCCAAGGCAAAGGCGTGAGTCAAGCTCCAACAAGTTCCCTGCAGGAGAGCCTTGCTCAGCCTGGCCATGGGACAGCAGCAGCCCAGCACGGCGCACCAGCTGCAGCCAGGTGTGAAGTGATCTGCCCCTGCCTGTTCCCCCATCACCCTGGTACTTGTCCCACCATTACCTGGCACAGAAGGTCAGGCTTCCATGTGGCAACCTGTGTGAGTACCACTGGGGCTCATCAGCGGTGCTTCCCACACGCTGAGATGGTGTCATTTACCTCAGTTGCTATTTAGCTTTTCTCACTTTCAGTGAGGAGAACAGATGGGGTATTCAGTGTGCAGAATCTAATAAAAGCTAAGGGATACCAGAGGATGTGCCTGCTCTGAGAAGCTGAACAGATGTGCTAAAATAGAGCTGCATCCCCAGAAGGCTCTTCGTGTCAATTTGTTTATTTTTTTGGACAATATCAGTCTGACTGAATTGAGCTATCTGGATTTTATGTTCCTGGGAACCAGTTTCATTCACAGAGCTCATGCCAAAAATTAAAAATTATCTGAAACTAAAGGTGATTTCTAGAAACCACAAAGACCAGATGTCTATAAGCCTGCCTTCTCTTCTGAGAGTAGAAAAATAGAGCTTGAGGCTTTAGAAAAACTGGGCCCACTTCAGGACTCATTCACTTGGAAACTCATTAACTAGCCTTGGGTCATATCACAGTAAGTCAGAAAGATGGAAAGGCAGGCTTACTGTTGTGATCAGTTGCTACAGGAACCATGAGATGCTCATTTTGCAGATATCAACGGACATAAAAAAAATTCCTCTGGCCTGTGGGCTGATACTCAGAAATTAAATGAAATATGTTGTTCTTATCCATTTAACAGAGACAATGGGAAAAAGAACACCAATAATGCTGAGCACTGCACATTTCTTGTGGAAGTTCATTCAGTAGGAAAGTGGTCAAAAGGCAAAATTTGAACACTGGAGACATCCAAGTGATGAAGACTGCAAATCAACTATATTACACACCATAATCTGTTTAACTGCAACCAATATCCTAAAAAATGGAACTGTGACCAGAAGACCTACTTAGCTCTTTGCTTTTCTAGTCATCCAAATCTCTGCTTATGTGAGTATTTTGATCCTTTCACCGATAATATTTTACTCTACCTTGATCAGACTTCAGAAAATAGATATTTTTTAGTGTTGTGAGAACCGTAATTTGTTTTTTTTCATAAATATCTGAGATGCTTTTTTATATACCATAAACCAGAAGTATTTGCCAAGGCAACAGGTTTGAATAGAAGCATATGTAAGTCTTCTGTGTGTAAACTGAGACACTTCTGCATGGCACTGCATGACCTATTAGAAACTAGAAAATATTTGATCTTAATACTTGAAACAGGCTCCTGTCAGTTTTACAAGAGTAAAAATCTTGGTTACGGAAAGTTATTTACTCTTTCAGGACTGGAATAATCACTTTTTTCTTATAGAGTTGAGTTTATGAATAGAAATGGATGGGATTTTATTATAATTCGCTCTTTTATGTGCTGTGCAGAGTTGTCTTTGTTCACTGAGGTTAGTGGGTTGAGGCAGGATAAACGGGTTCTGACCAAGTTGTTTAGCTTGCGTAGCACCTTCAGCCCACTCTGAAGGAACAGCACTACATTTATTGCATGTATTAGACAGTTCCCTTCTCACATATTCTTTTTCTCCAGAGTAAATGTGCTGGCTTTTTCTAGAAAATATATAAATTACAAGTCTAAACTGCAAACATGAATTACAAGTGTAATTAATACAGACAGCAGTATATGAGTATAGGAAAGTCAATATTATAACCAGGGTAATCTGACCATTTTGAATAGATGCCAACTTTGCAAGTGATGGAAAGGAATGACGTTGAATTTTGCATCTGATCCCACTCTTTTGATTATCTCTTCTATATACATTGTTTCAGACCAAAGAACCAGATCAGAGCACTCCTGAAGAGTTTGACAGCCTAAGACTCCAACAAAAACCTCCTACAGAAACTTTCATCATGTGATTTCTTACATTTGACTCTTCAAAGTTGAACTGGTAGCCCTCCAAAAGCTGAAGTGACTAAATTTGATTGAAGTCTAATTTGCTACATGCATAAGCATATTTCCAAATCCCCATGTATGAGTAAATAAATGATCATCAAATATTTTGATCCTACAGAATGCTTTTAGAGGGAGTGATCTTTGCCTTCCCAGCACTTTCTGCATAGCTTTTAGTGATGTGCAGTAGTTCAATACTAGGAATATTCATTGCTCACCTGTATTGATTTTGTCTGAAACAGAGTTATTTTCTTCATAGTAGCTGGTATAGGACTGTGTTTTTTGATTTGTGCTGGAAACAGTGTTGATGATAGAGGGATGTATAAGTTCTTGTGTCAGTGATCACTGACAATGATCCTCCCACATCAACTGATGCTAGACTGCATATTATAGACTCAAGATATTTATTGGGGTAAGCCTTGGAGCTTATGATCCCAATACTCACAGACCCACACATCTAGAGTTCCTGAAATCACGTTATCAATATGCAATTAAAAACCCAACCCAGCAACAAAAAGTGTAAAATCAGAAATTCCAACTACTCAGAATTTTTCTATATCTTTTAGCTAGTTTTGGTGCGCGATTTTTGGAGTAGTAGTTTGAGATACTTGAAAGGACTCTTTAATCATGGGAAAAGATATTCAATGCTATTTGAGGAACAAGCTTCCTTTAAGGTCTGTCCAGAAAAACAGTATTGAAATTTGAAATTCTTAATGGATTGCTTTAGGGAAGTCTTACAGTTGCCAAAAGGAATAGAAAAATTAAGATAATCCATTTCCAGAACTTTCCATACTTTCTTTAAGAAGAATAATGAGCTCCTGTTCCCAGTTCTTTAAAATCCTTCTGGATTAACTGTTACGCAAATGAGTTTAAACTAGGTTTTTCTAGCTATAATAGTTATACAGAGCTAACTTGAAGAATTCAGTCATCTGAGAGAAGCCTGAGAACCTACAAAATTCTGAGGTGAACCTTACTGTAGGTGGCAAAGTTGAAAATCATCTTCATGCCTAGAAAAACTACCATCAAAGGGACAGTCTATTTCAGAAATGCCTATCAAGGATAATATGGTGCCTTTTTCTATTCTGACTTGAATGACCAGCTTGTAAAAAGCAAACATACAAATGAGAAAACATGGGTACAGAATCGAGCTGTAGATCAGGATTAACTCCGTCCACTGAAGTCACAAGTTTTAAAGCAATGAAGCACGTGTGCCACACTGCCCAAAGCCAACAGTTTTCCAAGTGCTTAGCACGTGTCCTGAATGTGTTCAGAATGCCCTGCCAGGTATAAGTTTTCTTACAAACTGAAACAGTGTTGGAGTGGAACAGCTGCTCTGACATCTCATGAGACCAGTTCTTGTACTGTGCTGAATGTTACACTTGCAGTGTACTGGATGTCCTGTCAGCACATTCCACTTATTTGGTGGCACAGCCAAAACTGGTAGAGAAAAGAAATTGTACAGGCAACAATATGAACTTGTTAGTTAACTTATGGCTCAGGATGTTTCTAGACAGGAATGCTGGCATCAGTTCCCTAAAAACTAGTGTAGCTCTGCCAACACTGTGGAAGTGGTGCGTGAAATTTTAGTATGAAGGGCTGTTCAAAGTAAGCTTTTTATTCAGGATTAGGAACAGCTAAACCATGGAACACCCCTGCAGTGTGCCCTGCTCCACACTCAGAAATACACTCCAGTTAAATAGAAGTCTGTGTGAAAAAAACATGGCCTACATGATTGTAGTAGTTTGGTTCAAAATGCCCATTACTTACTTATTTTCCTTCTGTGAGATAAGAACCAGGAGAAAAGCAAAGCAGGCACAAAACTTAAACCTTAAAAGCATAAAGAAGTTTATTAACAGAACTAAAAGGCAGGAAAAAAAGTTAGACTAAACCTTCAGAACACTTCTCCTCCCCTCACCTTCTTCCCTCCTCCCACTGACAATGTAAAAAAAAACAACCCTCAAGGTTTTCCAGAGTCAGTTTACCATCTCTATAATAACCTTTCTCAGTCCACTTAGGGAGAGGAGTCTCTCTTGCTCATGCTATGGAGACATCTCCACACAAAAACAGTTAAACAGTTCTCTTGTGGCTCAGTGTCACAGCAAGGCAGCCGCCCGGAATGGTTTCTCCTTGCCTGTGAAAGTCCCTTCCCTCAACTTGCAGCTTTCCCCACAACTGCT